>QJSC01029036.1:1543186-1559352 GCA_003697955.1 Calidris pygmaea | reverse complement strand
GGTGGGTTGAGGGAGGATGGAGCCGGACTCTTCTCAGTGGTTCCCAGTGACAGGACGAGGGGCAACGGGCACAAGCTGGACCATGGGAAGTTCCACTCCAATCTGAGGCAGAACTTCTTTGGGGTGAGGGTGGCAGAGCCCTGGCAGAGGCTGCCCAGGGAGGGTGTGGAGTCCCCTTCTCTGGAGATCTTCAAGCCCCACCTGGATGCTCCTGAGTGATGTGCTCTGGGCAGCCCTGCTTTGGCCGGGGAGTTGGACTGGAGGATCTCTAGAGGTCCCTTCCAACTCTGACAATTCCGTGAACTTTCCCATCAAGAGCTCTCCTTCCTTCTGATAAAGCAAAAAAAAAAAAACCAGCCAGCTTGCTTCTGAAGCCCAGTTAATAAAATTAAGGCTCTGCACATGAGCCACACCGCTACAAAGCAATTTCACTGCACAAGAACACTCCTCCCCTTCCCATGAAACGCTGGGTATGCACTCAGGAATTATGTAAATCTCACCGAAATTAATGAGAACCTCATTCAAGAAGAGTCATTTCCACACACGCTAATATATGAATGTGTGTCAGCGTAACACGCTCCAGCTTATCGCCACTTCACTGACTCAGAAAGAATTTCCTGCCTTCCCAGCAAAAGCGCAGACCCCGGAGCGGATTCGCCTCACACCCAGAAACCAGAGCAAACCCACCGGATCCTTGGCATCGGCGAGGCCAAGGGCAAGTCAGTCTCTCCAGAGCCCTTTTTAACCAATTTTCACCTTTGCTCTGAAAAACAGGCAATAAAGCGAGAGACAGTGCATTACTCATCACACCCTCGCTCCGGGTCAGGCCTCCACATCTTCTTTTCAGTCTCCTGAATAAATTCCCTTGGCCTCAAACACGCCGAGGCCACGGAGCTCTTTCTTTCCCAGTTTCAGTAGGAGATTCCCACCGCCCGTTTTCGGGGGGACAAGCAGGCTCAGAGCACACTCCGCTCTCACCTACCCCCATCGCAGCGACACAAACCCACTTCTCTCCAGGCCAGGGGCCACTTTCACAACTCACCCTCCCACGCAGCAGAAGAGCTTCTTGGCAACTCTGCATCAAACCTATTCACTGTGGATTTTCCAACCCCTCAGAGCAGCTCACCGCTAATTTATGTCAGGTACCCATCCTACACAGGAAAATTACACTTTTTTTTTTTTTTTTTTAAATAAGATTAGAGGGCCTCGGCGTTGCGAAACTCAACAACAGCAACTCAGAAGTTGCTTTTCTGGTCCCAAAGTGACACAGGGACTAGACCTTGTCCGTATCTGGAACGCTTTCGAAGTTACACAGCTCTATCAGACGTACAGAAAGCAATTCTCCAGCAGCTGAAGACGTTTTCTGCGCTAGTACTATTTGGTACTGGATGTGCTGCTCCCCTATCACAGCACAAACCCAAGAGAGAGAGATTTCCCTGCCTCTGAGGCCCCCCAGACACACTCTGTCACAGACACAGCCAGAATTTAGAAGTTTTGGAAGTTGTCTCGTACAGAAGAGCAAAGCAGAGTCAGGCAAGCACCCCAAGCATCATCCACAAAGGAGAATGAGAGTGGAGGGACCAACTTATAGGCAGAGAGCAGGACCAAACCTCTCCAGGCTTGACAGGCTGAGAGACTTGGGGGGGTTCAGCCTGGAGAAGAGAAGGCTCCGGGGAGAACTTCCAGCCCCTTCCAGTCCCTCAAGGAAAGCTGGGGAGGGACTCTGGATCAGGGAGGGGAGCCCTAGGAGGAGGGGGAAGGGTTTGACACTGAAAGAGGGGAGATGGAGCTGAGATATTGAGAAGAACTTCTTTGGTGTGAGGGTGGTGAGAGCCTGGCCTAGGTTGCCCAGAGAAGCTGTGGCTGCCCCATCCCTGGAGGGGTTCAAGGGCAGGTTGGAGGGGGCTTGGAGCAACCTGGGCTGGTGGGAGGTGTCCCTGCCCAGGGCAGGGGGTGGCACTGGATGACCTTTAGGGTACCTTCCAAGCCAAACCATTCCGTGATATACCACCCCAGAACAGGGGTGATGTTCCCCGCGCTGATAAACTGCAGCGCAGCGAGGAACGAGCAGGGAACCCACAAAAGCAGCAGCGCCCACAGCAAGTGCACTAACACCAGCACCTGAGAGGACACGCGGCACTGAGAGCTCCAGTTAATTTTAACCCAGCAAACAACAAGGCCCACAGGGCTAAATGGCACTTGTCAAAAGGAATTCTGCAGTTAGTTAAATTAACAGGAACTGGGGCCCTGAACTGTCCTCACGATTACTAAACAGGGATCTGAAGGACCTAACAAATTAACATGAGAGCAACAGTATATTTACCTTCCAGATTTACAGCATCGTATTTTATATTCTAGAATAATCCAAGGGTTTTTCCTAAACTGATAGCTACTAGCAAAGTAGCTGAATTGTAATTTTAGGTAAATATTAATGTCAATAATAAGCGTTAATACTGCACCTATATTAAGCAAATATGGTTGCTAATATGACCTTTACATATAAATTCAAAGTGCAATATTGTATCGCATTTCATGGGCTCCACATACCTCAGGGGATTGTACACTCGCCTTATATATTAAGGAATCCTGATTTATGTAGAATTTATATTCAGCTAGACAGACACACAGCAAAACTATCAAAGGCTAAATTTTACTCTTAATCACAAAGGATTGTTTCTCCCTCCTTATGCACATGGTGTTTCCCACTAAGAGAGAGAACACGTGGAATTAAACAAAGAAAAAAAGAAAAAGCCAAACACACAGGAGGAAAAACAAGCGAATAAACATACTAGAAAGTCCTTTGGAGAAAAAGAAGCTGAGAAATAACCAGCTGAGAAATATTTTAGCTGATAATCTGAAAAAATTGTCTCTAGAAATGCACCATAAAATCTGAGGGTTTATGACTTTTCTATTTTTTTTTTGATGTTGGACAACATTAAATAGATCAAATATCTGCATTTATTAGCAGTCACAGCGTTTGAAGAGGGTTTAAACTATCTATTTCTATTAAAGCCAATTATGTTAATGAGGGTAACCAAAGTAAACCAGAAGGCGCTCAGCCTCCGCTCTCCGGTTTCTCCATCACCCCTCTCCCCAACGCCGCTCCCCGTGGGGCCGGTTTCAAAGGCTGCCTTCTCCTTCCCCAGACACTGTCTGGCACCAGGACCCAGCCAGCCTCAGCCGTCCCTCCCTTCCATTACAGCTCTCCCCCAATTCCACTCCTCACCAGGAGGCAAACCCCCCCAGGACAGCACCTGCTAAACCGGAGCCAGGATGGACGCTGCAAAGATGAAGTTGGAACACGTAAATGGCTGCTTTCAAAATGTCTTTGTTCTCCAGTAAATTACAGAGTGGACTGCAGCCTTCAGTCCTGCCGGCCAAGCATGGAATCATGGAATCATCTGGGCTGGAAGGGATCATTCAGATCATCAAGTCCAACCACCAACCCAACCACCACTAACCCAAGTCCCTCAGCACCATGTCTGCCCGACTTTTAAATACTTCCAGGGACGGTGCCTCAGCCAATTCCCTGGGCAGCCCATTCCAAAACTTGATAACCCTTTCAGTGTCAAAATTGTTCCTAATCTCCAACCTGAACCTCCACTGGTGCAACTTGAGGCTGGTTCCTCTTGTCTCATCGCCTGTTCCTTGGGAGAAGAGACCGACCCCCCCGGCTACACCCTCCTTTCAGGGAGTTGGAGAGAGCGAGAAGGTCTCCCCTCAGCCTCCTTTTGAGCAAACTCACTCCAGGGTACCCCACAGACAAGGAATTCAGGGGGAAGCACCCAAAACTTCTCTGCCACCCTGGCAAACAAAAGCAGGGGGACGGGCCAGCCGCTGGGCCCACAAATCCTCAGGAAGGGCTCCCTCCTTGGTCTCTGCCAATATCGGTCGTTCTCCCAGCGAGTCTGGAGGGAGCCCCCCGACAATCCCAGCTCTGCACAAGCTGGATGGGACCAAGCTCCTCACCTTGCTATGACACCCCTTGTTTTCCTTTTCTGCTCCTACATATTAATGCAGGAAATCATGGTACTGTTACACTTGTCAGGATAGGTCCAAACAGGGTTTCCCAGCTCCTGAGATCAATTGCATTTCTTTGGTTCTGGGAGAATCACAGAATGCTATGGGGTTGGAAGGAACCTCTGGAGATCATGTCTTCCAACCCCCTGCCAAAGCAGGTCCACCCAGAGCAGGTCCCACAGGAACATGGCCAGGTGGGGTTTGAATGTCTCCAGAGATGGAGACTCCCCCACCTCTCTGGGCAGCCTCTGCCAGGGCTCTGCCACCCTCACAGGAAAGTTCCTCCTCATGGTTAGATGGAACTTCTTATGTTCAAGTTTGTGGCCATTCCCTCTTGTCCTGTCACCGGGCACCACTGATAACAGACTGGCCCCATCCTGACACCCACCCCTTAGTATTTATATGTGTTGATCAGATCCCCCCTCAGTCTTCTCTTCTCCAGGCTAAACAGACCCAAGTCCCTCAGCCTCTCCTCATCAGAGAGATGTTCTAGTCCCCTCATTATCTTTGTAGCCCTCTCCTGTACCCTCTCCAGCAGTCTCTCTCCAGAGAAGACAAGAGATGAGAGATTCCAAGTTCTCCCGTGTTTGCACTGGCCCATGAGGGGTGCTGCTTACCCACAGCACCTCAAAAGTGTAATTATTACTTGGATATTTCGTTATTTTTAACTCGCGTGCACTCTGCAAGTGTGAAAAGGCAAGTGTCGTGTGAAGTTTCCATCCACTAGGCCTCCACGTTTTAAGTCTTGTTCAATTTGTAATAGAAAAAAAAATCTACAGAAATTTTATATTTTCTAGTAAAACATCCCTCAGAAAAGGTCAACATTACTACAAGAACACCGGGACTGAGGCAGTCAGAGTAAGAAATACCCAAAACGTTCAGGCCTGAATTGAACATCATTAGAATGTTGAAGAGGACACACAAAAAATAAATACATATATAGAGCTGGTTGAACAGCCTAAATACTTTGTAGCACTTGATTTACAGACTCACAACTTGTTAAAGCCTTTTAAATTAACCAAAGGTTTACAAATTTCAGATGGAAACAAATGCCTCCTACACTCAGCTGTGGGAGACTGCCGGCATCCGTCTTCTTTGAGCAGCTCACGCAGCAAGTTGTTTAAAAAAAATATCTACTCTGTGTGAAGACACACACACAAATACACACACACACACACATATATTGTATTCAGGAGAGGGGGAAAAAAGTATTTAGCAATACTTTTGAAAAGCCCCGCACGCTGTCAGCCACAGGCCTGCCACTAACGGCTAGATCCAGGGTTAAAATATGTTGTTCCATCCACTGATTACAGCACTATTTTTAGTCCTCTCCTATAACAATAGTCGGTAAAGAAAGAACGTGAAGTCACAAGTATTAGACGGGATTAGGTGGTTTAACTACTATTTTTGTAGTAAAGGATTCATCATTAGAATTGCTACTACCATTAGCGTTCGAAGCAAAAAGCTATTGAAATTGCAGATTGGCTAATGCTTCACGTGGCATTTAGCCAAGATGATTAATGATTCAGGGGACAGAAATAAATGCAAGAAAGGCAGCCTTTCAGAAGGGCTCGGCTTAGTTAGCTAATTATGTTTTTCCTCAGATTTTATTCACTGAGGGAAGTGCTTCATTAATGGGGAATTTAGGTTACCCTGCGATGTCTCAGGCACACATTGTTGGGGTGCAAATTTCTAAAATACTGGATTACAGACCTTTGCTTGGCCCCCACAGAGCTGGCAATACCTTGGGAAAACCGACTCCTGCTTCCCAGATGCGTGTCTGGGTCAATGTTTTTTGCACAAACACTCAGGGCTGCGCTAAAATCTGCTTCATTTGACCCCCGGGGAGGCTTTTTCCTTTCACTCCCACCACTACTCTGAGCTCCCGAGGTTTAAATTCGGAGGGAAAAAGGTGTAAAAAAGGGTCACAGCAATGTCTTGTCCCAGCACCAAGCTCAGTACCGGTGTCACAAACTGCCACGAGTGGCCCCACGCCACAGCGGCTGCTGGCAGCGCGGTCGAGAGCTAATGTGAAGGTTTAGTAACTGTCAAGCTTCACCCCAGCGCAGAATCAAGGTCTGAACGCAGCTCCATTACAGGGTAAGTAACAGGGCCAGATGCTCCCAATAAAAACAACTGCCCCAGAACAAAAGTTACCCCTAACAAAGGGAGAGGAGTAAGAGGAGAGCTGAGAGCAGATCGCTTGACAGGAGGGAGTACAGCATCACACGGGATCCACGCACAAAGGCAAGTTTGTTCATCGCAGACCCGCAGGGTCATCACTCAGGGAAAACAGCTTTAAAATCGGCTCCGCACACACCTTAAAGCAAGTCTTCAGACACAGGCAACGCTGGATTCAATGCTGCGGAACAGCTCTTTGTGAAGGAGATTTGGAATCAGCAGTCGAAATTAACTGTGCCAGTTTGCCAGGAAGCAGCTCCTGTGGATGGCTTATACGGCTCGTATCTTAGATAAAGTTTCACCCGGTTACAAAATCGCTACGAGTATCACAACCTGTTCTGCAGAGGCACCGACAGGTCACACCAACTCAGTAAACCACAACAGAGCTGAGAAGGGGACAGCCAAGTTGGAGAGAGGGAAGAAAACAGAATCAGAGTCACATGGGGTTGGAAGGGACCTCTGGAGATCATCTAGTCCAACCCCCTGCCAGAGCAGGGCCACCCAGAGCAGGTTCCACAGGAACGTGTCCGGGGGGGGTTGAATGTCTCCAGAGAAGGAGACTCCACCACCTCCCTGGGCAGCCTCTGCCAGGGCTCTGCCACCCTCACAGGAAAGAAGTTCCTCCTCGTGCTTAGGTGGAACTTCTTACATTCAAGTTGGTGCCCATTTCCTCTTGTCCTGTCCCTGGGCACCACTGAAAAAAGACCGGCCCCATCCTCCTGACACCCACCCTTTAAGTATTTATAATCATTGATCAGATCCCTCCTCAGTCTTCTCCAGACTAAAAAGACCCAAGTCCCTCAGCCTCTCCTCGTAAGGGAGATGCTCCAGGCCCCTCATCATCTTCGTAGCCTCTGCTGTCCCCTCTCCAGCAGTTCCCTGTCCTTCTGGAACTGGGGAACCCAGAACTGGACACAGTACTCCAGATGAGGCCTCACCAGGGCAGAGTAGAGGATGACCTCTCTCGACCTGATGGTCACACTCTTCTTGATGCACCCCAGGATGCCATTGGCCTTCTTGGCCACAAGGGCACGTTGCTGGCTCGTGGTCATGGTCAAAACAAGCGGAAGCTACGCTCTAACACAGCTCTAGTCAAAGCACACTTGGGGGCAATGTGTTAACTGAAATACTTGAAGTTGTCTTGAAGCACTGAAATTTGCAAATTCAGTTGCGTGAAGTATCTGTGCTCTTCCTGAACTCTTCCTGAACAAGTACCACAGCAAGGACACAGATGACAAAAGGGACACACAGCACAGGAGCAATCCCACCGCCAGCACGTCAGGTTCCCTGTGCAACCCCAGCTACAGCCAGGAATCCTGCAGCTGCCTGGCAGGGACACCAAAACCCACGAAGTCACAGGAAACAAATTCTTTAACTAACTTTCTGAAGATTTCAGGGTGGTTTTTTCTCCCCCATAGAAGAGAAGGATTTTCTCATGACAACCTTAAATATCCAACTCAGCCCAATCTGCTCATGCTCCTTCTATCTCAGGAGGAATTTTCAAAGGGCAACGTAAAGCAGAAAACTAAATTAAATGTTCTGATTCCCCTCCCCCAAGACAACCTTTTACTATAGAGGAATCTCTGCAAAACACATCAGCCAAACCAGACATTTCATCTCAGCAATGTATTGTGTTCTAAACTATCTGGGTATCAAGTTAGCAGAGCCATTTCAGCATCAACAGAAGAAAAGTCTCAAGTAGTTCATCAGGATACAAGGAAGCACCCAGGAAAATCCAACCAATGTAATGAAATATAGATCAGAAATCAACCTTCAAGAACAGAGCCCTGTGTGCTAAGACATGGTGTATGTGATTAAGGACTCGCTCCAGGCCTCCAACCCTAGCACAGACAAGAAGCCAGATTATTTGGACCACAGCAGCCCCCACACACCAGGTGCTTTCCACCACTCTGTTCCGAGGAGTTAACTGTCACTTAGATGGGACTTCACTTTGGAAGAACAAACACCAGGGCTTCTGCCTCCTCAGCTTCCAGGATCTTTTTGGAGGACTTTGCCACGACTTTAAGGCAAACTCTGGTCATGGTGCCCACCAACAGGCACCAAATATTGTCCAACACCATCAGCTCAGACCCTTTCACAGCAGCAGTTTGAGAGCCGTTCTCCAGAAGGGCACTGCCAGGAAAATCACTTTTTGTCTCCAGCTCAATTCAGGTTCCCAGTTAAGAAGTTGCCCAGTCACATTGCCAAAAGGCAAATCTGAGCATAAAATCCAGTCCCAACCCTGTTGCTCTCACTATTCTTCACCAACTATATGTGAAAAATTCCCCACATTCAACAAGACGATCCCTGCAGAGTTCTATTGTCTCAAATTATTAATTAAACATGCTCTCAAAGAAAGCAAACGTCTAAAATCATTTGCTTCTCCTAAGCAACTCCCATATTACCCCAATTGCAATTCAGACAGTCTAAGTATATCCATTGACTGTAATTCAGAAGGGACCACCCCCAAAGAAACTCTCTCTTCACTCCAGTTCAAGAACACACACGCACGCACAACCCACAGGAGACCCCAGCCCACAAAACCCAGCCAGTTTTCCTAAAAACCTGCTCAGTGATGATAACTCGTCCCAGCTGAATATCTCGACCATCTTTTCATTCCCCTCCGGAGCAGCAGATGGCTGTTTGGATTTGTAATGAGATATGCAACCTTCCATAACGGAGACAAATCCATCCTGGGCCATTATTCATCAGGAGACATCTCCTACCTCTTCGCTCACCTACGTTCTGATCTCTACCCAGTTTTTTGCAGGATAAATAATGTACAAACACGCTGGTGTAGCGAGTGTAACTGTCTGTCCAAACAGTCCGAAGAGAAATCGGGCATCGTAAGTGAACGACAGCCTGAACCTCTTCAGATGGAGTCTTAAGAGTTACTGGGAGACACCGACACTCAACCTCAGCTTGCTGCTTTTTGTGGCTAAAAGACGACTGCACTTTGCAGTCAAGACCTGGCTGATGAAGGTGTCTTCCACGTAAAGTTTGCTTAGGAGTTCAGAGATTCCAATCTAGAAAAAAAAAAAGTCCGATTTCACCATTATCTCAGTGTCTGCAAGAACAAAGAGGATTTACAATATATGCTATTTGTGTGGATGGTGTATCTTTGATACCTAAATAAGCAAAATGACAGTAGCATCTTTAATAGCTGAATTTTCTATAAAAACTTGCCCCCCGCTGCCTTCGAAGGGAAAAGCGCAGAGGGAAAAGAAAGTTTTTAGGTGAAATAGAGAAAGAACCAGCACTGTCCTGCTGTTCCCAGCCGGAGGACCATATCTACTGCCTTTGGAGCAGAGAAACTTTTGCTTTAGTCACCCCCAGTAAAGCCATCCCCAGCTAAATTCTCAGAGCTGCCAGTCAAAGTACGAACAAGTGACAAGGGGAAGAGCCAGCACAATAAAAAATGAACAGCAAGGATCCCGTAAATAAGTTCTGACTCACAGCAATTTAATAACACAGGATGAAATGCTATCATTTGGTAAAAAATCACTGGAGTCTTATCACCAACAGACGGAGATAGACGTCTGTCTACACATGCCACAAAGAAGAAACTGGGATTCGACAATTAAAAAAATCCCTCTACCTTTAATTACGACCTCCCAAGCTCTAGGCAGGCATTAACCTATATTACCCTATAATTATTTTTTCTGACTTCCATTATCTTTTAGCTACTGAGTTTCCTAGCCAGCCTTCAAGGCAACAAGGCAGGGGCCCTCGCTGCATTTTTTCTGAAACTCTACGATCAAAAGTGCAGCGATACAAGCATATCTGTGAGAAATGGAGACTCAGCAGACATCCCTAAGGATTCCCCACCTCTCTGCACGTCCCAGCACTTCCTTCCATTTCTTGTCTTGCAGGACAAATTCAATTCTACCTCGGTTGAGCCCAAACTGAATTAAATCATTTTGCATGCATAAGGCTAGTTTTTGCTCCAAGGAATTTATAATTTCAGAAGCAGATGCGGAGGTGGCCAAAAAGTCACACAGAATCACTGAACGATATGGGGTTGGAAGGGACCTCTGGAGATCATCTAGTCCAACCCCCTGCCAGAGCAGGTCCAGCCAGAGCAGGTTGCACAGGAACGTGTCCAGGCGGGTTTTGAACGTCTCCAGAGAAGGAGAAGTCAAAAGGAATGGCGGTGTTAGGATTACATACATCCTGCATTCTGCTTCCCGTCAGTAAAACCCCGAGGCAAACAGAAAACCATGGAAAATGAGGCGCTCGAGAAAGGCTGAAGCAATGAACAGAGAGATAAAAGCACTCAGCAATCACTGGAGTACACGGTATCAAACAAGATACACAAGAGAAGGGCTACTGCCCCACCTCACAGCTCACTTCGAAGAAATTAAACACAAAGATTGGCTTAAAGATGCATCCTGAGCGCAAAACATCAGGACTATGTGACAAATACACTACTGCCGATGGGAAAACCCCCAGGAAGCAGAACAGATCAGGTCCCAACATTCATTATATTCCAGTGGGTATTCCTTGAGCTTCCGATCACAGATCTCAGGGAAGAAAACCAGAGAAAGCATCACCCAGAGCCTTCTGAGCTTAATCCTGCAGGAGTGGTTTGTCCATTCTCAGAAGTGTTCTGTCTCCAAGGAACACATGAATTATTTTTTAAAAGTTCATTTAAACTACCACAAGCTAACGAGTTTTCCTTTCATTAAACGGTCTGAAGAAAATCAAGCTGAGGAAGAGCAACGCAACAACTGACATCAGGGAAGTCTCTGTAACAGGTGGGGACTCTTCAAGAGAAAGTTTAAATCTTCTGGTTTTTAAAGAATGCAGTAAAAACAATGCAATTTGTAATGACTGCAGGATTAGTGTCCCTGGCCCCTCCCCATCTCCAGTGAGTTCTGTCGTCTCTGCTTTCAAAGGTTTTCAGACAAAGGAAGATGGGAGAAAAAAAAAAAAAAAAATCAAGAATTTGATGACATTTATCTCAGTTTATGAAGTTATCTTTCCACAGAATGGCCAAACAACAGCAGTTCCTGCCTAAACACCTCCACACAAGTCCACAGGGCAGCTTTTATAATACCTTAAAAGTTGCAGCCTTTCAATAAGAAATTTTTGCTTACTGTTTGTACACAACTTGAAGTGCTTTAAGATCTCTTCCACTGCTGTCTCTTGAAACAAGTTTTACATTTAGTGACTGAAAACTTGGATAGTTAACAGAAAAATTACATCTCATTTCAATGCAGCTATTTCCTTTAAAGCAGTAACTAAATACTATGTTTCCACATAAGGGAATAATTACAATATTCTCCCAGCTGCTTCGTTCATATTGCTGTATTTTATATAATTTTTCTTCCAGAACAAATTAAGAGGGCACTTGGGTTTACTTCTTTGCTGATGTACACACTGACTTCAGCAAGGTTGCAAAATTCCCTCCAATGTTTGCTTTTAACTGGCCCGGATGGCAACCTGTCCCCTGGGGAGGGCACAGCAGAGGAACGAGGGCTTGTTGGCTTTTATTTGAAAAACTGGAAGCAGGAGATATTCATAAAGGTTGCAAAAGCTTTGTGTCTGCTGCTCCGACAATACTTGCGGAAATCATTCAGTTTTCAAATGTGCTTACGCCTAAGTTCTGCTCCTTCAGCAGAGGAAGCACATCTTCTTTGAGGAGTTACTTACAGGTCACAGACAAGAGAGCCAGCGTTGAGTCATACACTCATTTAACTCTCAGCACATCTGACAATGCAACTACTGACAAGATTTCTAGTAAACACCGCTGCCGAGACACGTTCTGGCCCACTACCCTTTCAGAAACATTAAATCGCTGCAAGAATTCAGCTGTGTTTCTAAAAGCACCATTTCGTGACATCTTAAGGCCGTTCTGGGTTCAGCTAAGCACATTTATAGCACCTTCCCCTCCCAATTATAACCAGAAAAACCCAAAAGCAAAACAAACAAGCGAAGAAACGCAGGAAAACACATTCCCAGCAGCTCCCAGAACTGTATTTTTCAATATTGGGAATGGTAAAAGCTCAACCTACATGCATTGGCAGTTTTGTAATACCATTACATAAGAATTATTTAACTACAGCAACAGATTTGAAGAGCAGCAGCAGTCACTGCTACGCCAGTTCACACATCCGAAAAGAAAATAAATCAATAAAGAGAAGGATAAATTTTGCAAACATGCATCTGAGTGTCACAGAGAGCGGACTGGGATTTCAACGCCCTCAAGAGCAGAAACGTTTCAGCTTAGAGCTACCGAGGCACCGCGATCCTGGAAAGAGAAAACAAAAGGTACAACTCTCACCATTCCAACCACACAGAAACCAGCGGAAGCTTTAAAAAGTGTCATTAAAAAGCATCTATCATAAGCCCGATGTCGAGTTCGGAAACATGGAACTTTTTTTTTTTACCTGATGTTCTGCATGAATGTTATCCCCAGTAGGCCAGCGATGTTTGCTGTTATTATAGCCGCCTCCACCACTTCCTCCTCCCCCAAGCTGCTCACCATGCTGCCTCTGGAAGAAGTAATCCACCATGGCGTCGTCCTGCGAGCGGCCGGCCACTCCTATGGATCCGGGGACAGGGCTGGAGTGTGTCCCCGCCGCAAGCGCCTGGTTTGCAGCCGGCTGTTGCTGAGCCTGGGACCCTGTTCCAGATGTCAATACAACAGGCATGTTGGGATTAGCTGTATCTTGAGCGTGCTGTTTCAGGTGGGGGCTGAAGGAGTCCTGCCAGAGTACTGCTTTTCTCTTCAAAACACACGCAACGCTCATTCCACCAACACCTACGGGGGGGGTGAGGGGGACGGGGGGGAGAGACGGCCAGAAAGAGAGAAGGAAAAGAAAACATGAAATCCTTGCAGCTTCAGCTTTCCATCTTAAATAACACACCCGGCTTTGGCAGGGAAACATCACAATGCCAAATCTGCTGCCTTTTAACACAGTTATTTGCTCCATTAACCCAGCAACTAAAATATCATATGAAAATGCACGCTGGCCAAAAATCCCCCATTTTCTGCTGCACAGCGTTACCAGTACACGCAAGACTCACGTAAGGTGCCCATTACACTGAAATCAGAATGCCAGTTTATGCCCTGGACAAACCACCGACCGGAGCGCTGCCGCAGGAGACTGCTAGAAAAAAAGTCCCCGAAAACACAGGTGGAACACAAACGGCACCATCAGTGCTGCCAGGGCTTGTTTACACCCAGCAAATTACGAGGCAGAACTTCAATCAATACCCGAGTCCCACGGTACTGCGATGTGTTCACTCAAGTCACACAAAACATCAAGGCAACAGTGGGTTGGGTTGTTGTTTTTTTTGAAATAAAAACTTAAAATGCTGGATTTCTGCTTATAGAGTTAAGTAAGTCCCAAACACAACGCGCACTCTTCCTGCAAATTCAGGAGCTGGCTTTCGGTCGTGAGGCTGTAAAACACAGGGAATGTTTTACATGAGATTCCCTGGAGAAAAAGCCGCTAACCTCTCGGTGCCCGGGCTGTCGGGAGAACCTTCCAGAGCCAGCACTGCCAGTCCTGCTCCCGCCGGCACCGGGGGAAAGCTGGAGGGGTCACAGAAACCATCCCACACTGAAACACCCCAAACGCTTCGTGTTCACCCAAAATCACCCCCGTGCAGGACACTACAGGCAGAGGAGCCTGAGAGCAACTCACAATTCTCCTGTCCCCCCACAATGTTTTGCTGGCATCCCAGCAGCACACCACCACACACGGCTGTTGGTTTAAGACAATATTATCAGCCCATCCTGAGAGTAATAAAGACCTTAAGGTGTGAACTGAAAAGCGCTTCCCCCCCCAGGTATGTAACGCTCAGCCAACGCACAGCAAAACCCAATCTGTTTTTAAAGGCATGATAAAGTCAGAATTCTTATTATTTTTAAAAAAGATTTTTAGTTTACGACTTCGGTGACCTAAACGCAACCCCACCAACACCACAGAGAGTTCTGAGGATGAAACTGGGGGGGTCCAGCCCAGCCCAGCCACACACCAGGAGGGGAACACTCCCAGACCTGGGTGGCTGTAACCTTGGCCCCATCCTGCCAGCGCCTCTGCGGCCCGAAAGGGGCTCTGTTTCCTCTGGGCTCATCGCAGGAGTCTCAACGACACCCAACTACTACAACCAACTTCCAAGAACAATTTTCTGACAGCGGTGAGAGAAAGTTGACACCCACCAAAAAAAAATAATCCAAGTCCTATCTCTGATCAAGCTCCCTCAGGTTTGTTCCACTAATTGAGAACAGCGTTAATACTCAGAATAAAACGACTGTAAGAAGAGCAGAGATAAGATTTCTTTAATTGCACCTACAACAGGCGTTTGTTGACACACACACACGCACCCCGAGCGTCCCGGGCCACGTAAACAACCACCTCTGTTTGCTTTTTATACAGGCAAAGACCTTCGCAGCCTAAATACCAGCAAGATTTAACAGAAGTAACTCCTCTGTCTTTCAAAAAGCCTGGAAATCACTGCCTTCCCCAAACACTTCACCAAAACCAGACAGCCCCTGGTATGACTAAACCCTCACTGATTTTTTTTTAAGAATACTACAATTTAACGGCATTTTCTTGTTAGCTTCCCTTTAATAAACATTATCAAAAATCCTTCAGTAACATGAAACGAAGGGATAAAGCTCCTCTACACATTGAGAAAAAGAAAAATAAGTAAGAAATTACTGGTAAGAAACTCCCGTATCAGCTGGTTGGGGTGACAATGGAACGGGAGCAGCGTCTAGGAAAGGAGGTTACAAGTTATCTCAGTTATTAAAAAAAATAATATAATAATAATAAATAAAGATACTATGAATCCACACAAAGTTTCAAGTATCTCTAGAGGGTGAGGAGCCCCCGCCTCCAGTGGAAACACCACGGGGCACAAGGGGGAGAGCGGAAGGGCTGCAGGGCCACAACGTCACCGGGGCTGCGAGGCCCCTCGATTTGCAGGCGGATCGTTAATAACTGTGATACTATAAAAACCGGGGGGGGGGGGGGCAGGGGGGGACTAGAAAATCTCCGTTCAGGTACTACGCAAAGAGCCGCAGAAGTGCCTCCCGCTCCCAGACGCTTCCTCTTTCGTCTACCGCAGAGGAGGCAGCTCCAAACAGGGGAGGAAAACTTGGCAAAGGCGACATTTTGCGAGGGAGCGGGAGGGAGGGGGGCGCGGGGGGGGGGCGGCGCGGGGCACTATGGGTAGTTCAACTTTAGTTCCCAGCCGGTTTTTTACCCAAACGGGGCGGCAGAGCCAGCGGGACCCCGTCATTCAGCGCCCACAAACACCTCCAACCACCTCCACGACACCCCTTTCCCAGCTGCGAGACTCCCCGCTGATGGCTACGACCTCTCTTTTTCATCCCCCCCCCCTCAAAATCTCCCTAAAAAAACCCTACAATAAACTTTTTTTTTTTTTTTCCCCTGGATAAAAGCGGTTTCTGAGGAAGAAATAGGTATTTCCACACAAAGGCTTCCCGTGGGCTCAGGGAGGACAATTCCCCTCCCTCCTCCTCCCTCGCTCCAAACACAGCGTGTAAATAAACTGCGCTGCGTCAGGGCGAAAGGCTCCACATTATGGGATGTTCCACGCGGAACCCAAAACCGGGGAGCCGGCCCCAAAACCAGTTCCGAGCAGAAGCGGTGGCAGCGGCACCGAATAAAGCGGCGTTAACCCCGAGCTCTGCCGCTCCCCTCCGCCGTTCCTCTAAAAATAACAATATTGAAAAAAAAAAACCAAAAAAACCCCCATAAATTATTAAAGCAGGGAAAGATGCGCGGATGGAAAAGTTGGACCAGAGGAGAGTTTGGGGTTGTGTGTGAGTGAGAGGGGTGGTTTTTTGGGAAGTTAGAGTGGGAATGGGGCACAGCCATTGTTGGGGGCTGTGGGGCCTACGGGAACTTTTCATGGGAAACTGGGATTTTTTTCCTTCAAAACCCGGGGGGGGGGGGTTTAACAGGAACCGGGAAAATCCATCC
>QJSC01029036.1:1532642-1543125 GCA_003697955.1 Calidris pygmaea | reverse complement strand
GGGGGGGGGGACATCAACAATCCGCCCCCCCTTCTCCCCACCGCCGGGCCCTCCGGGGCAACAAAGCGGGGCCTCGGCCCTGCTCGCCGGGCCACAGGCCGGGCCCCCCTCAGGAGAAGGGGGAGCCCCGGGGGGTGACCGGGCCCGCTGAGGGGGGGGTGCAGGCGGGGGGTGCCGCCGCCGCCCGGCCCGGATGGGCCCGTCGCGTCCCCCCAACAATAACACCCCCCTCCCTGCCCGGCGGGCGGCCGGGGAGCCGCTGAGGAGAGGCGGGGGCCCGCCGCGTCCCCCCCCCGCCCCGCTCCTTCCCCGGTAACAATAGGGGCCAGGCCCCGGCCCCCGAGAAGGAGCCGGGCGGGAGAAGGCGGGCGCAGCGCCCCGCCGCCGACTCGCCTTCAGGGCGGCCTGGCGCCGCTCCGCCCGTCCCCCCCACCAATATGGCCCCACCGGCGGCTCCGCTGAGGTGCGCGGCGCGGCGGGGGCCCGGTCCGGTGCCGGTACTCACGGGCGGAGCGGTAGGATGAAGACGGATGCCGGCCCCCCCCAGGCCGCTCGCCGCCTGCCTCTCCCCCTGCCTTTCACTACGACAACATGGCGGCCCGGCGGGGACGGGCGCCGCGCTGCACGCCGGGAAGGCGAGGCCGCTCCAAGCGGCGCCGGGGCCGCCGCTCCCCCGGCCGGGCCGGGCCTTGCCCGCCGCCCCGTTCCGCCCCAAAACCCGCACCCCGGAGCCCCGGGAGGGGGGAGGTTAAGCGGGCAGGCCGTGCCCGGCGCGGCCCCTCACCGCTGTGGCCGCCACCCGGGCCGGCTCGGGGCCAGGCCAGGCCCAAGTTGGGGCCGGGCCCGGGTCGGGGGCCTCAGGCGTTAATGGCGGCCCCTTCCCCGGCTTGGGGGGGCACAGGCCCCGCGCTGCCGCCATCAACGCTCCCTCGGATAACGGGGGCTACGGTTAAGCCCCCGCACTTAGGCCCGGCCTTAGGCACCCCGGGCGGGCAGTGGGGAGGCCGCTAGCCCCCCTTGCCCCAGCCGGTAGCCATCCGCCCGCGGCCTGCTGGCACAAAGGCGGCGAACGACCGCACCGGGGAGGGGGGACACGGAGCCATCAGGGAGAGCGGCGCTGCCTCGGCCCGCGCCTTTGTAAGGGCCGACGTGATTTTGGTGGGGGGGGGGGTGTTTTCCCTTCACGTCCCCCTCCCCACGTTTCACTCCCCGGCCCCACAAAGCCGGGGCTGTGGGGGAACTACACCCCCCAGGCTGCGCCGCTGCGGCGCCGGCCGGGCTCGCAGGGCGGCCATGGGTGCGGAGCGCTGGCCTCTGGGAGCGGTAGTTTCTGCGGAGACACCTCCATGTTAAAGGGACAGCCCGGTGGGGAGCGGCCTCCGGTGGGTTCTGTGCCCCCTCCTGCCCCGGGGTGCGGGGTCCCTCCCTTCTGCGAGGGAGGGGGAGATTGATTTAGCGCCTGCACTTGGTGCTTGGGTGTAATATTTTCTCTCCTCCTTGGCCAGGCAAGAGAACCAGGCACGGGAAAAGGGAGGAATGTGCCGTCGGGACATGCCCTCGCACGCACGGAGAGAGCAAACAAGCCGCCTTTCAAAGGGCTTCGTCGGCCGACGGGCACGGAGCTCGGCGAGAGGTTTCCCCGAAGCCCGAGCTTTTCTGGGCGACGCAAGCGGGCCGTGGTTTTTGGGTACAAGAAGTTACTTCAAGCCCAGTTTATCTCCGTGCTTAAATCGCCAACAAGCAGGGCCGGATCCGGTGGGGGTCTGGCTGCGTGGCTTGCATCCATTTTCTGCCCTAAGGGCTGCCGGGGCGATGGGTGTCTCTGCTGCCACCCTGCCTTTTCCAGGCACCCACACTGCGATGGAGCGTGCAGCCCAGCCGGCCAGGGCTCGGAAGAAAGTGAGGCCTCACCCCGGCTCCCCTCCAAAACGCTGGGGAGATACAGCTCCTGGCTGCAGCCTGGGAGGTGCTGAGTACCCCAGGCTGGGCAGGACAGGAGAAACAGCAAAGGCTGGCACTGTTCATGCTGGTTTTTAAGCCGAGCCACCCAAAGCTTTCTTCAGCCAGCGCTGGCGTGGTTTATTTGACCTGGCAAAACCCCTTTGTGATAAACTGGGCTCTGCTGGGTTCAGCTGCCCGTGCCACAGCAGCAGTTTGCCCAGACGTGCACGTGGCACTTGGCATGGACCCCCCTCGCCCTGCTGCCACACAGCCCTGCCGGGCCCCGAGCACCCCACGGACGGCTGCGGCGTGGATCCTGTGAAACGAGTAACTCCTGTTAGTGAGGCCTGGCCGCCCCCAGGCTCTTAGCTGGAATAGGAACATCAGCAGGTTCCTCTGGCGAGTGTCCCTAACGAAGATGCTGCTTATTCCGCTGAGCTGCGCTGCCCTGTGACGAGGAAACCGCCTTGGTGACGCAGTTAGCCCGCTTGTGCGGTGAGGCTGAAGCAGTTCTCCACCTTCCAGCTGGTAGAGCCCTTAACCTGGCTCTGCCAGGCCTTGCTGGGACGTGCAACATCCCCAAAACAGCGCTGGTGTGAGCAAGGCCGATGTCTTAGTGTAGTAGAGGTGTGAATAGTGAAACTGTGTCATCTTGGCACTGGAGCAAATAGAATCATAGAATGGTTAGAGTTGGAAGGGACCTTTAAGATCATCGAGTTCCAACCCCCCCTGCCCTGGGCAGGGACACCTTCCACCAGAGCAGGTTGCTCCAAGCCCCCTCCAACCTGCCCTTGAACCCCTCCAGGGATGGGGCAGCCACAGCTTCTCGGGGCAACCTGGGCCAGGCTCTCACCACCCTCAGTGAAAAATTTCTTTACGGAATCATGGAATTGTCAGAGTTGGAAGGGACGTCTAGAGATCATCTAGTCCAACTCCCCTGCTAAAGCAGGATTGCCCAGAGCACATCACTCAGGACGGCATCAAGGCAAGTCTTGAAGATCTCCAGAGAAGGGGACTCCATGACCTCTCTTGCCAGCCTGTTCCAGGGCTCTGTCAGTGCTTCCTCCTGGTATCTCATCTCAATCTCCCCTCTTTCAGTTCAAAACGTATTCCCCCTCCTCCTAGGGCTCCCCTCCCTGATCCAGAGTCCCTTCCCAGCTTTCCTGGAGCCCCTTGAGGGACTGGAAGGGGCTCCAAGGTCTCCCCGGAGCCTTCTCTTCTCCAGGCTGAACCCCCCCAACTCTCTCAGCCCCCCCTCCCAGCAGAGGGGCTCCAGCCCTCCCAGCATCTCCATGGCCTCCTCTGGCCCCGCTCCAACAGGTCCATGTCCAGACACCCTTCTCCTTTGGTTGAATTGTGCAACATCTCCTGAACATCCTGGGCTGGTACAAGGCATCAGCTCTGACTCTTGGGTGACGAATATCAGGGCTGCAGAGCATGAGAGGTCGGCAGCTCTTTCCCGCACCGTGTCCTTGCTATGGAGCCCGGGGGAAAGAGGGCTGGCAGGTCCCTACCTGCTTCTCCTGGCCGGGTTTTGGGGTGCTGTGCTTGCAAACTGGCAACCTTGGCACCCCACCTCGCTGGTGGGGCCGCCTGCCCCCGAGCTATCGTGCTGGCAGTAGCACAGAGGTCCCCAAGCTGCGCTGACCCTCCGCTGTGAGCCAGAGATAACAGCTCCACCGCGGCGGGTTGCAGCACACACCCAGGCTGCTTGCTGACACGAGAAACATGGTTTCTGTTAATTATACCTGGGATAATTACATTTATGCCATTATAATGAGAGGGGGAGGGAAGGAGTCCTCCTGTGGATGAAGTTTTAGTGGTTCAAACCCGCTTATGCCAGTTAGTTTATTCAGTTTGGGAAGAAAGGGGCAGAGAAATGGCACGTGGGGACACGCAGCCCTGCGGCTATGGGACTGAGTCAGAGTTTGAGTCTCACCTCCAGCTCCTTCATCCCTCCTGCAGCCTCTTCTGCCTCCCACCGCTGCCGGCCCCTCTCTTGCCCCTCAGACCATGCCCAAGCTCCCGGTTTGTTGTAATCCATGGAAAGTCTCCCACTGGGAGAACGTGGTACTCCAGAGGATTTGGAGCCGCAGGGGGGCAGGCAGAGTGGGGGGAAGAGGCAGTGGGGGAAATGAAATATTTCCACTTCCATGGGAAAACCTTCTGGAGGTGGAAATGTCCTTCTGGTCTTTGTCACACTGTGGGCATCAAGGGCAGCCCTGGCTCACCTCGAACCAGTCCTGGAATAAGTTATCCTGGGCTCTTTGGTCTACAAAGAGAAAAAGGTGCCTCCAGAAGGTGGTTGATGTCCTTCTAACCTCCAAATGACTCACTAGAAGCACCTTTCTCCCTCTGTTGACTACAGAAAGAGCTTCAGTCAACCACGCTCTTCATTAAACATCAAAGTTACATGTCCAAATGCCCAAATCCAGACTCTCCAACCATGCTCTGCCCGGACTCTGTTCCTGGTGGCACATTGCCCAACACGACAGTGTCTTTTTTAAGGAGCCATCTAGTCTAAGAGCAAATAAACTCAGTGCTGCTGTGATTCATACTCCTGGGAGCAGAGCTTCCCACAGCTCGATGGAGAAGACACGTGCGCAGGGCAGGGGATTCAGCTGGAAAAGAAAATGGAGTGAGTGGCTCCATAAATCAGAGATGAGTGACCTCAGTCCTGCCCACAGACAGACTCGGCCGTCCCCAGCCTCATGGAAGTGTAGGGAGGCCCAGCACTGCTGCTTCAATGGCAACTTGGTCTATGAAAAGCCAGACAGGAGGAAAGAGCATCTCTTCCCCCATTGCCAAGTTCTTCAGTGGGGCAGCAAAATTTTATTGGCCACCAGAAAAAAGAAAATCCACCAAATCACCCAATTTTTTCTAAACCAAACCAAAACCTGCTGAGATTTTCATGCAGGATACTTTCAAAATGTGCCAGTTTGCCCAAAAAGCTTTAAGAGCCAACTACATCGTTTGGCTTCATCACTGAGAAGGTGTGTCATCAAACCACGTTGCCTTGAGACAAAAAGCAATGACCAGTGCTGCAGCTGGGCAGCATCAGCGCTTGTTGATGGAGCTGTGGCTGCCCCATCCCTGGAGGGGTCCAAGGCCAGGTTGGAGGGGGCTTGGAGGAACCTGGTGTGGTGGGAGGTGTCCCTGCCCAGGGCAGGGGGTGGCAGTGGGTGTCTTTAAGGTCCCTACCAACCCAAACCATTCTGTGATTCTATGGCTGTGTGTTGATCCATCCCTTGTTCCATCAGCTACTTGGCAAGGATGGACTGAGACCTACCACTGTGCACCTTCCCCCCAGGACCTTCCCAGTAAGAGCCCAGTCTCCCCCCTCCCCACAGATTCAGGCAACGCATGTGAATGCTTTCTGGGCTGGACTTGTCGTCATCAGCGGATCTAGACGGGAAACGTCCCCTTGTTTCTGCAGCAGCTTTCAGCAATCAGATAAAAACGTGGTTTCCACCAACACTTTTCGCCTACGGGTTTCCACGCTCTTGTTGAGAAACCCAGCGCAGACGTTTTCAGGAGTCAGCAGCCAAGTGTCTAAAAGCGGCTGGTGAAACGCTGCGGTTGCGGCAAGCTGAAGAAAATTCTGGCTACGGACCCACCTCGCCAACAGTAAAGTCTGAAAGTTTCATTCTGGCTGGAAAGTTGCTTTTTTTTTCAAAAATACACCCCCCTAAAATGAAAATTTTTAAGCAGCTCCCACCAGTCGGCTGTGCTCAGGGTTGTACCGAGCCCAACGTGGTTCCTGGGTACAACGATGACAACAACCAAGCAGCTCTAGGTGAGGACTTGAGGGTCTTTATCTTCAAATCCCACTGTTTCCTCTCTGTGTGCAGGAGGGAAGCTGGCAAAGCCGTGCCACACGTCCCACGATTAGAAAACAGCCGTGCCAGTGCCTTCCTCTGCATCCTGGTGATGTCCTCTGCTGCCCTCCCTCCGGTTTGTCACAGAATCACTGAACGATATGGGGTTGGAAGGGACCTCTGGAGATCATCTAGTCCAACCCCCCCGCTAAAGCAGGTCCACCCAGAGCAGGTCGCACAGGAACATGTCCAGGCAGGTTTGGAATTTCTCCAGAGAAGGAGACTCCACCACCTCCCTGGAAGCCCTGTCACGGCTTCATGGAGCCACCATGGAAGAAGACAGCCAGATGCGATACAGGCTGCAAAAGCTGCCCTGGAGAAGTGGAGATAAATCCAGGGTGGATTTATGGGATCCAAAGTGGGTTAAATCCAGGAGGAGAAGAGACACACAGGACTTCTCACTCTTATGGGGTCAAGAAGGTGTTTTCCCCAGGGACCAGGCGGTGAGAGATGTTTTGGGCAGGGTCCCAGGCACACGAGTGCTGTTGGGAAGGATCCTTGGGTGCCCCTCTGCCACCGCACTGATACGGTCTGTTAACAAGAAGGTAGTTGAGAAACCTACAGAAAAAGCAGCCGCACAATCAACTGATAGCAGCTATAAACCAGGAAAAAGGAAATTCTTGTTTGTTTTATAAACCGCACGGGTTTTCCCCCTGGACCTCGCTGCTGAGCCCTGCTCCACGTTCCTGCCTTCTCATCAGCCGTTTTAACCAGCCGCCAACCCCTGCAAGGACCTGCACACCAGAGCTGTGGAGAAACCAGGAGCTCTGATAGATGCTGGTGGATAAAATAAATGATGAGCTTTTGGGGCATGACCAGCCCTTCCCTCCCGAGAGCCTTGCAGGTGGGTAGGGCTGTGCTACCGGGGGGCGGCAGTTGGGTTGAGCATTGCCCTGGGAGCCCTGGGATCCTGATGGGATCCAGAAAATCCTATGGCTCAGCAAAGCAGCAGAAGAATTCAGGTGGTGGCATCTTCCTCCCAAGAAGGAGGTGGCAGCGGTGTCCCTGTTGAGCTGCTGGTTGATACCCAACTGGAAAGGAGCTGGCAGGCTCCAGGGCTGCTTTTGGCCAGCACCTGCCAAATTGCAGTAAAGATTTGTCCCTGCTCAGGGTGTCCTGCTCACAGCTGTTGTCTCTCCAAAGGTGTCCCAGGCCACCCGCAGCCTGAGGAGTCCAGGGGTTGTACCCACGTATGGTCTGGCTAAATCACCCCAAGATCCAAGCTAGATCCTTACATCCTCCCCACCTCCCTGCTTTGTGGGCCCTGGGGGGGTGTAGACACCCACCAGGAGCAAGGATGGGACACAGGGGTCCCTCTGCCCCATCAGTTGGGCAGGTAACCTCTGCCTGGGGACATTTGACATCCACTGGTGGCACGTTGTCACCACACACTGTGACTGGTAGGAGCAACACCAACCTCCTTGGTGAGTGCTTATGAGGCTCCCCTTCTTGGGGATCATCCCCCACACCGTGTCTCATCCCGGTTTCTAATCATTCGAGCTCTGGAGCAGGAGGCTGATTAAGCTTTCCAGCTTGTTTGTTATCATTAAATACATCAACGCTGGATTTTCTCAACAGGCAATTACGTGACTAAGCCCTTTGGAAGCTCAGTACCTTCTCACTCCGCATGACTTCTCCTTGCAGCCCCAGAGCCCGATGGTGTTTTGCGGGGAGCGATTTCCTTCTCCCGGCTCCGCGTTGGCCATTTGTGTTGCACCAACTCCTTCCTCGGCGCTGGAAAAGGCGCGGGAGGGATGCTCTGGCTTTCTCCTGCCTCTCTAACATCTCCAGAGACAAGCTGGGCTGGAGCACGGCATCGAGACTGGCGTAGTCTTTACCTACAGAGCTATTTATTGGAATATATATATGAAAAATAGATATTATTACTGGAAATGTATCAGCTGTGTATAGAGGTGGAGTCGCAGGGCAGGGTCAAGGGGACAAGCAGTGACTTTGCAGGGGGTCGATGAGGGAAGGTTTTCCCAGCCCCCAACCCCATTCCTCCTTTGCCCCCAGCTTTCCCAGACCTTATTTCTCAAGGTTTAAGTTGTCCAATTTGCCCTTGTCCGTGTCACCCGGAGGGGGTGACAACGTGCTGCTGCTGCCAGCCCATCGCGGTGGCCTCCCGGGGCCCTCCCCAGCGCCCAGCTATCGGCACGCCGCACCTTCAAGATGTGTTTCCTGTTATGTTCCCCGTTAAGAAAAAAACAGCAGCCCAGCGAGTTGTCACCTTTAGAAGAGCATCATCCCAAGCTGCAGGCTCAGAGCTCGACTTTAGGAAATGCCAGCGTTACTTTTGCCTGCGCAACCTTAATTCAGCCCCCTCAGGCACATGCTTGGCGCTCCAGCCCTTAATTACACATTCACAGATGAGGTTTTTCCCACGGCACCCGTGGCCCAGTTAGGACTGGCACCGCCCCGGGACAGAGCGGTGGGGGAGATGTGGATGTGGGACCCCCGTGTCCCCTCCTGCCCGAGCTGGAGGGAGCGTGTGGTGAGAAGGACAGAGGTCTGATGCTTGGAAAGCGTTTGCATTTCTTCTCTCGCAGAACCCGAGTAAATTTGCTAAAATCCAAGGTGCAGGAGGAGGGTTCGCTGAGCGAGGAAGGGGGAAGGGGGAAGGTGAAAAGAGTGTGGCCAGGAGGTGGAGGGAGGTCATTCTTCCCCTCTGCTCTGCACTGGGGAGGCCAGTGGAGTGCAGGGAATCCTGCATCCAGTTCTGGGCTCCCCAGTTCAAGAGAGACAGGGAACTGCTGGAGAGAGTCCAGTGTAGGGCAACAAAGATGATTGAGGCACTGGAGCACCTCCCTTACGAGGAAAGGCTCAAGGAGCTGGGGCTCTTTAGCCTGGACAAGCGAAGACTGAGGGGAGACCTTATTTATGTTCATAAGTATCTAAAGGGTGAGTTGAAGGATGTTGGAGCTGGACTCTTTTCAGTGGTTTCCAGCGATAGGACAAGGGGCAATGGGCTCAAGCTGGAACATGGGAAGTTCCATTCAAATATGAGAAAAAACTTCTTTGGGGTGAGGGTGGCAGAGCCCTGGCAGAGGCTGCCCAGGGAGGGTGTGGAGTCCCCTTCTCTGGAGATCTTCAAGCCCCGCCTGGATGCTCCTGAGTGATGTGCTCTGGGCAGCCCTGCTTTGGCCGGGGAGTTGGACTGGATGGTCTCTAGAAGGTCCCTTCCAACTCTGACAATTCCATGATTCCATGGAGCCTCTCCGCTCCCAGCTCCAAACCCCGCAGCTGCCAGCGTCCCCCCCAAGAACTCCTCACCACCACCTCCCCGGGTGCTGCCTCCTCCGTCCCCTCCTCCTGCACAGACAGAGACCCTCTGCCGAGCCGAGCCCCCCCGCCGTCCCTCCGCCCACCCACACCTTTGATTTGGACCCTGCCGTGTGCCCGGGCGCTGGGTGGAGGCTGCTTTTATTCCCATTTCCTCCTCTGCAGAAGACAGCCTGGAGGCTCTTGCGGCTCCTCCTGCCTGCTGCCGCCCAGCCCGGCCTGGGGTGACAGCCCAGGGGACCTGCACGCCTCCTGCCTGGGCTTGCACGTCCCCATGTGCCACAAAGCCCCACCAACCCGAAGGCAAGGGTGCTTTACACGGCGGGGACTTGTCTGGGGAGCAATTTGGGACCGATAGCTTTGCCAGCAGAACAGAATCACAGAATCACAGAATCTTCTGGGTTGAAGGGACCTTAAAGATCATCTTGTCCAACCGTCAACCTCACTTTGACAAAAAATAGACACCCGCACAACAAACAAAAAGCATCACCATCACTAAACCATATCTCCCAGCACCACATCAGCCCGTCTTTTGAACACCTCCAGAGATGGTGCCTCCACCACCTCCCTGGGCAGCCCATTCCAGTGTCTGATAACCCTTTTGGTGAAAAAATTGTTCCTAATATCCAGCCTGAACCTCCCCTGGCGTAACTTGAGGCCATCCTCCCAGCGCAGTTTCACACCGGGGGAGGCCTGGGATGTGCTGGGGGGGGGACAACAGAAATGACATTTCCCAAGTGCTGGCTAAACCCACCCCTGGGTGCCTTCTCCAAGCAGCGCTCGGCTCCCGTGTCCTCCCTGCACCGGAGCCTGCAAGGCCAGCATTGTGATTCCCAGCCAGCTCCCCACCAGTGCTCCCAGTTTGATCCTCATTGCACAGACAGAGGCTTGGGTGTCCCCTGCCGACACCTGGCGTAGACGCCCTAATTGCCCTGGGCGTAATTGGGAGGCAGCGAGCCTACGCTGGGAAGGGCTGATTCACCTCCTGGACCTGCCCCGGCTCCTCCTGGGAGGCTGGAGGGAGCCGAGGGCAGGGGAGCAGCACCCAAGGGAGGTGCCTAATGTGGGTGGGCCCCAGGATTTGGGCTGGTGGTGGCCCCTTCCTCATGGTGCCTGCTTGCACGCCAGGATTCGCCTGAGCAAAGCTGAGATGGGTGTTGGCAGAAGCTGAGCTTTGCACATGTGGAGGGACGATGCGCTGCAGAGACCTCAGAGACGTCCGATTTGGAGGGTCCTGAGCTCCGGCTGCACGTTCAGCCCACCCCAGGGCTTCACAGGTTCACGGAATTGTCAGAGTTGGAAGGGACCTCTAGAGATCCTCCAGTCCAACTCCCCGGCCAAAGCAGGGCTGCCCAGAGCACATCACTCAGGAGCATCCAGGC
>QJSC01029036.1:1486476-1507869 GCA_003697955.1 Calidris pygmaea | reverse complement strand
TCATCCCTCAGTCTACCAATACAGGGGATTGTCCTGTCCCAGGTGCAGGACCTCGCACTCTGCCTGGTTGAACTCCAGCCCTCTCCTCCAGCCTGTCCAGGTCCCTCTGGATGGTGTCCTGTCCCTCTAGCGCATCAACTGCCCCTCTCAGCTTGGTGTCACCTGCAGACTTGCTGAGGGTGCCCCCATCCCACTGTCTATGTCACTGCTAAAGATATTCAGTAGTACTGGTCCCAGTGCAGACTCCCGAGGGACACCACTCCTTAACCATCTCCACCGGGACACTGAGCCATTGACTGCAACTGTTTGGACGCAGCCATCCCGCCACTCCGTAACCATCCAACAGTGTCCATCAAACCCACGTCTCTCCCATTTAACCATGAGATAAAACCCACCCTGCCCTGCTCAGTGACACGGCAGGGGACAGGCTGCCCGCAGGGAGCAAGCCCTCCCTAAGCACAGCGAGATGGACACCACGTCCACAGGGTGGCCACAAGGTCCCGGGGCCACCCCTCGTCCTGCCATCCCTGCTGACCCAGGCTGGAGCCCCCCCTGCATCCTCAACCCACAGCCCTGCCTGGGATTTATGGAAGCAGGATTTGGCAGCAGACCCTCCCATCCTGTCTGTCACACTTGGTGGCTCTTGGAGACTTCTCCAAAAACCACTTAATTACCACCAAAACTGAAGGGATGTGAGGACACAACACCTGTGGGCACGAGTGACCCTGGGGCACATGTATCCAGGTGCTCGGTGGTCCTGGGAACTGCAGGGACCATTTATCCACGTTCTCCTCCCGCAGTGGCCAGGGGAGGTGACGCTCGTGTCACCAGGGCCCGGGGCGAGGATGCTGGCCCAGCTGTGGACCCCTGTCCCCCTGGACTCTGAGGTGGCACTGTCCCCTCCCCGCGCTCCATCCTCACGCCTTGCCTGTGATGGAGATGACATGTTTGCTGACACAGACACATAAATATATTATTGCATCCTTAAAGCCTCAATAATTAAGGGGTGGTGAGAGATGGGAGCTCGCTCCGGCGCTGGGGAGGGGTCATCTCTGGGGGGATGTGGGGAGGGGGGACAGTCCCTCCATCTGCTCGCTCCTAGCTGGTCCATCCCGTCTCTCCCTGATGCCCCAAAGATGAGGAGCCCCACAGTTGGGTGCTGGGCGATGCTCTGGGGACATCCCTGCTGCTCACTGTGCCCTCACCCAGCCCGAAGCCCCCCGAGCATCACCCCCGGGTGCAGCAGGCAGGGAGTCACGCTTGGGGACACGGGGCAATGACCCCCCCATCCCTCACCCTCATCTCAAGCTGTGCCACCCCCCGTGCCCAGGCTCCGATTTTTCCAGGTACTTTATTATGTATTTAATTGCTTTTAAGTAAAAGCCTCCCGTTCCTGACATCCCCGAGGGTCTCGAGGATGCCCGAGCCCCCCGCTCTGCCCCACAGCCGCCCAACCTCACCTCCCAGCCCCCTAACCCCCTAAACCTGCCCCACAGCCCCCNCCCACTCCAGACTCCCCCAACGGCCCCTCAAACCTACCCCCTAAGCCCCTAAACCTGCCCCACAGTCCCCAAACCTGCCCCACAGCCGCCCAACCTCACCTCCCAGCCCCCTAACCCCCTAAACCTGCCCCACAGCCCCCAACCTGCCCCCCAAACCACTGGAAATAACGACTAGAAGATGCTGTGGGGCAGGTGGAGGTTTATGGGGGGCTGTGGGTGGTGGGGGATGGGGGTGGCGGGGGGTAGCCAGGGCCTGTGGCCCCCCCACCAAGGAGGTTCGGGGCAGCTCCCACTCTGCCCACCCCAACCCCTGGTGTCCAGAGCACATGGGGCACCAGTGGCACGGCGGGGGACACTGGGACACAGGGGTGCAGAGCTGTTAATTCACAGAGGGTGACACCGGTCATCCCCTCCCTCTTCCTGTGGGGATGGCCTTGGACTGGCCCTTCCCCATCCCGGGATTCACCGCTGCTTCAGCTGGGCCATTTTTGGGGCAGAATAAGGCGTTTCCACAATTTTATTCATTGGGCAAAACACTTCCTGAGGGAAAAAAAATCCCCCTTTTCTGGGATGGAAGCACTTCCCATGTATTTTTTCCCCTTTCCCGGAGCAATCGGGGAGGAAATGTCCCTTTCCCCTGCTCACGTGGCTTTATTGAAACCCTCGGAAGGGCAATGGGCAGATTTGCTCCTGCCTGGAAATGTCCTGCCACATCCCAGGGAGTCGGCAGCAGCGTTTCGGCGGTGGGGACGGTTGAGGAAAAAATTCCCTAAAACCCACCTTTTCCCCAACCTCCCCCCCCCCCAGGGATGGCCAGAGGGGGGGCTGCAAGGTGAAAGCCCCCAAATCCTTGGGCAAGACCCCATGGGGGATGCCAGGTGTGAGATGTCTTGGCTGGGCAAGCCGGGGTTGGGATTCCCAGATCTGGGATGAGCCTGGGAGATCCAGCGGCATCGGAAGCAGCTGAGAAATGGGGAGCAGCCACGGACCCCAGATCATGGGCTGCGGGGTGGGGGGGCAAGAAAGCACTCCCCCTCTGTCTACACTCACATCCTGGGGGGATTCTCAGCACCCCACGCCCCTGAAGGAACGGGGTCTTGCTCCAGAATTCCTGGGGGTTTGATGGACCAGGAGCCAGAAGCTGCCCCAAGGAGTAGAAGTTGGGGAAAAGGGGATTTTTAGGGGGATTTTTTTTCCCCCCCAACCCCAAACCCTCAGCTTTTCCTCTGCCAGCTCCCTGCAGATGCGGCTCCGACATTTTCAGGCAGGAGCAAACCTGCCCATCACCCTTCCGAGGGTTTTCACCAAGCCAGGCAAAAAAATTCCACACCCCCTTCCCCCCCCAATTTTTCCCAGAAAGGGGGGAAAAAAATAAGATGGGAAAGAGTTTCTATTCCGGAAGGAAAAAAAGTATGTCCTTCCCCCTGGAAATATTCTCCCTGAAGCCTGGAAAGCCCTGACAATCCAGCAGGATTTTTTTCTCGGTGTCGGGGAGGCCGGAGGGGGCAGCGCAGGCAGGATGCTCCCCCCCCGCCCCCGGCTGCCCTTCAGCTCAGCAGCAGCAGCAGCATCTGCGCCTCAGGCTTCAATAAACCCTCTGCCCTCCTCTGCGCGGCCTGGCAGGAGCGGAGCGGGGCTTGGGTACCCCCCGATGGGTTATTATCCTTCAGCCGGGTGATTTCCTCCCGCACACCATATGCCCGGGGCTCGCCGGGGATTTAACTTCTCATTTGGCTGCGTTTTGAAGAGACTGGGGGGGGGGGTTTATTCCCCCTCTTCGGATCCCCCCTCTGCGCCGCCGCCGAAGATGCTGTGGGAGCGTCGCTCCCCCCACACTGCTCTGAGCCCACTCAGAGGTGGTTTGGGGCAGAAATGCCTCATTTCTAGGAAGTCTGGCCAAAAAAAATGTTGGGGTTTAGGGAAAATACACCCCCCGGGGCAGAGCTGCAGGGCAGGATCTGGAGCCCTAGTGTGATGCCCGAGGCTGTCAGTCCCCATAAGGGACATTTCCCGCAGCAGATGGAGCATCACTGGGGCAGACAAAGCACAGGGGGCTCCCGGGGACCGGCCGGATCCTGCCCCCACCCCCAGGAGGGGACACAAAGCCCCCCTCTCAGCCCCATTTGCAACCAAAGGATGCTTCGGGGTCCCACATCCCCACCCCAACCCCCCCCTCCCCAGCACACAAACAACCCCGCGCAGGCCCACCCACCCCCCACAACCCTTCCTTTTGAGGCAGTTTAAGGCATTTTGCTGATTTTTGCTCTGAGGGAGCCCGGGGAGCATCTTCGCGGGCTGCCCGGCTCCACTTAGGGAAATTGGCTGCGATTTAAATGAGCGGCGAGCGAGCGAATTGACTATTAAGAAGGTGCAAACACCGCTGTGAACCCAGGGACTTCATTTAATGACTTGGAAACAAGTTCTTGACCTACTTCCAACTTGCAAAAGCCTTCATGAAATCGCAAAGGAGAAGAAATTAAAGGCACCGGAGCCCGGATCGCTCTGCGGCGCCGGGCGGTGATGAGCAGGATGTGGCCTTTGATGAGCATCTTTTGATGCTCTGGGGCTGAGCACCCCCATTGCAAAATGGGGCAGGAGCAAAAAGCGGGGTGAAAGAGGCACAAATGGGGTCGTTCCCCAGCTGCTGCAACCCCCTATTGATGCCAGAGGGTTTGGGGGGGGGCTCCTGGCCTCTGCACAGCCCCTTTCTGCCCCCCAACGCCGGCATCACTGGATTTAGGGGCTCCCGGAGGATGCAGCTGTGAGCGCTGGGGGCACAGGCAGAGAGTTGGGGTGCACGGGGTCCCTCGCCACGGTTCCCCATCACCCCCTCAGCACCCAGCACCCATCCCACGGGCTTCCCGCCTTCTCGCCTCTTTCCCCCCCTCCCATCCCCAATTATTTATTTCATTTCCCTGCATCCGGCAGCGTTGCCATGGGAACGCGGCGGCAGCCCCCGGCTGGATGCGCTTGTCTAGACGCTGCGCCCCAGGAGCCCAGCGGCAACCTGGTCTGAGGGCTGGATATAAGGGGGGGGTGCTGTACCCCTGGGTGCGGGGTCACCCCTTGCACTCACCCCCTAGAACCCCCCCAGCACCCAGACGGCTGGGTCCCCTCCAAGCCCTGCACCCCAGACTCCTGGCTCCGTCCATCCCTGAGGAATTCTGTACAAGGGGGGTTGGGAAATGCAGCGCTGGGGTGGTAACAGCTATAATAGTAGTAATAATAATAATAACAATAGTAATAATACTAATACTACTAATAATATCCTCTAAGTGTAGCCCAAGGGTTGGAAAGTGCCCTTCGCACAAGGCAGATTAAACCCAGCCCTCTCCTGTTGTGACTCCATCACAGGGAAGGGGAAACTGAGGCACGGCACGGGGAGACACCCCCAAACCTTTGCAGTGCTCTCTGAGACACTGGGAACACCGAGACCTGGGGCACTGGCTGTTCCCACCCGGACAGGGACGTTCCATCACCACCTCGGGCTCCTCCTGATTTACACCCCCTAAAACACAGCCCTGAGCCGCCGCTGGGCCATCGGGCCCCAAAACCATGGGGTTCAGGTGGATTTGGCTCTCACCAGCTCCCATCTCCCCAGTGGGTCATTAACGCAGGCGGAATTTTGAAAGGGTTGGTTTTTTTTTTTCCAGCAAAAATCACAAATTTCCAGTCTCCCCAGTAGCAGGCTGGTTTAACTCTAACACAATATTACACTTATTTATCTTTAACACCACATCCCATCTATTTAACTTCACCCCAATATTACACCTATTATTTGCACTGTCCCATCAAAGCTGAGACAAAACGTTGTCCTTCCTCTCGCCTCCCACCAAGGAAGCCTTTTGATGCCGAGGGAAAGCCAAGGAAGTCGGGGCGGCTCTTGACGGTTGGACAAGATGATCTTTAAGGTCCCTTCCAACCTAGAAGATTCTGTGATTCTGTAATTCCCCGTGGTGTCCATCAGAGGCTGGCTCCAGAGAGATGCCCTCCCACTTTATTCCCACCTTATTCCCACGGGGAATTGCTCCATCCCCTTAGGGATTGCTCCAGACCCATTTAAGTCTCCCTGCAGAAGGGAGCCAGGACGATCCCATTAACCCTGAGCTCCGCTCCCCATCCACCCAGCCTGACCTTGCAAATGACCTTCGAACAACCCAGGCCCTTGGGGTCCCCGTGGTGGGGAGGACACGGGGTGGTGGCACTCATGGATGGGGTAAAGAGGTGCCAGCAGTGCCCCTGGGAGGGGGGAAGTGTGCACCAGGGACAGCAGTGGTGCCTGAGGAGGCACTTGCAGTGGAGGGGAAACTGAGGCACGGGGCTGCAACCCCAGCAGAAGCCAGCCATCCATCCATCCCTGGAAGGCTGAGGAGCTTTCATTCCTGCAGGGCTGAAGCACCAAGGTCACTGGTGGTGGCAGAGGAAGGGCTGATCCTGCACCGCCCGGATGCTGTGCACGGCTTCGCTGTGCCTCAGTTTACCTGGAAAATGGGCTAAGTCTTGCCCGGCCCTGCTCAGCACCACACTGGGGAGCATTTGAGTCCTCAGCACAAGAAGGACATGGACCTGTTAGAGAGGGGCCAGAGGAGGCCACGGAGATGCTGGGAGGGCTGGAGCCTCTCTGCTGGGAAGGGGGGCTGAGAGAGTTGGGGGGGTTCAGCCTGGAGAAGAGAAGGCTCCGGGGAGACCTTGGAGCCCCTTCCAGTCCCTCAAGGGGCTCCAGGAGAGATGGGGAGGGACTCTGGATCAGGGAGGGGAGCCCTAGGAGGAGGGGGAAGGGTTTGACCCTGAAAGAGGGGAGATGGAGCTGAGATGTGGGGAAGAACTTCTTTGCTGTGAGGGTGGTGAGAGCCTGGCCCAGGTTGCCCCGAGAAGCTGTGGCTGCCCCATCCCTGGAGGGGTTCAAGGGCAGGTTGGAGGGGGCTTTAGGCAACCTGGTCTGGTGGGAGGTGTCCCTGCCCAGGGCAGGGGGTGGCACTGGATGGGCTTTGAAGGTCCCTTTCAACCCAAACCATTGTGTGATTCTCCTGATCAGGGTGACCAGCTCCATCAGAGCAGGTCTAATGGGGAAACTAATGAGAAACTCAAGTCCTGGAGAAAGGCTGTGCCCTGAGGACACGGGGTGAGAGCTGCTCCAAACCCGCAGGAGCAGGGCTGGGGCCGCTGGGTTGGCACGGAGAGACGGGATTTGGACTCATTCTTGCTGAATTACAACTTTCAAGCTACGTTATGCCACGAAGAGACATCAAGAGAAGAGGAAACGTGGACAATGGCCAGTGGTACAGAGGAGCAATGGGAGCCTGGGCAGAGCCTGGCCACACTGCCTCGGGCAGCCATGGCTGGAGAAGGTGGGTCATGGATTGGAGCAAATCCATCTGGGAGCAGAGGGGGAAGTGAAGGGGCCGCACAGCACCGTGCCGTGCCCGCATAGCCCAGCTGGGTGTCTGGGATGGAGTGTGAACAGGGGAGCCTGCTGTCCATCCCATCCATCCTATCCTTTAATCCCATCCCATCCATCCTATGTATCCCATGCATCCCATCCCATTCCATCCATCTTACCCATCAATCCCATCCCATCCATCCTATGTATCCCATGTATTCCATCCCATCCATCAATCTGTTGTGGCTTCGGCTGAGCTGGCCACTAAAACCAGGACATAATCCCAACCCATCCATCCTATCCCATCCCACCCATTTTATCCATCCCATCCATCCTACGCATCCCATTCATCCTATCAATCAATCCCATCCCATTCATCCTACCCCATCCCATCCATCCTATCCCATCCCATCCATTTCATCCATCCCATCCCATCCCATCCCATCCCATCCATCCCATCCCATCCCATCCCACAGCAAATAACACCCCCACTCCAGTCCAACACAGATCACTTGCTGTCTCCGAGCTCTCCCCCCTCCACAGCCAGCTTCAACAAACACCCTTTTGGATAAAGAAAATTGGGATTAATCAAGCGCCTCAATTAGCCACAACGAGCCACAGCTCGTCATCACGCCAGAGCCTCACAGCAGAAAGCACATTAGCAGCATGGCCACTGCAAGGCTGAGAATTAATTAAAATGGAGAAAAAAACCATAAAAAACCCCTAAAACCAGGGAATTGTTCAGAGCAGGGGGATTTGTCCCTACAAGTCTGGAGATGTCAAGCAGAGCTACGGCTCCAGCAGAGCATCTCCAGCACCCAGATGGCTGGTGTCTCCTCTGGTGCCGGTCTGCCCATGGGTTGTGGTGACAGGGGGGACGTCACCCACCACCCGTGGAGACCCCACCGCTCCCCCAACCCCTTGTCCCACAGTCAGTGGGGCGAGGAGGAGCCTTGTGGGTCCACCTTGAGGGGAGCTGGGGCTTAAATCTGGGGCGTCTTGGGCTTGACCTGGGAGATCTTGGCTTAGATCTGCGGGATCTTGGGCTTAAATTTGGGGGATCTCGGGCTTAAATCTGGGGGATCTTTGGTTTAAATTTGGGAGTCCTTGGGCTTACATCTGGGGGGTTAGGGCTTAAATTTGGGGCTTTTTAGATCTGGAGGATCTTGGCTTTAAACTAAGGGGATCTTGGGCTTAAATTTGGGGGACTTGGGGTTTAAATCTGGGAGAATTTGGGCTTAGATTTGGGGGATCTTGGTTTAAATTTGAGGGATCTTGGGCTTAAATTTGGGGGATTTGGGGCTTAAATCTCAGATAATTTGGGCTTAAATTTGAGGGATCTTGGGTTTATATATGGGGAATATTGGGCTTAAATTTGGGGCATTGGAAAGAGGAGGATTGGGACAAACCATCACCCCAAAATCTGCAAGAGCCTGTGCCTGGTTGGATGGATGGTTGGATGGATGGATCCTGGCCGAGATGTCCCCACCAGCCCGCGGTGGCCGAGCCTGTTTGGACAAGGATTAAGCCGCAGGCAATTTCGATGCTAATTCTCCCAGTTAAGTTCTTTAGCCCGACATCTGTGAGAAGCAAGAGGTAATTTCCCCCGGATCTCAAACGGCACCTCAAAGACGCCGTTAATATAATCCGATAGAGGGGAGGAAAAAAAAAAATATATATAAAAAAAAAATCCAATTTACTGACTTATTTAGTGACACCTTTCGTAATCAATTCTCCCAGGAAAGAAATACTGATTAAAGCCAAGCGCATCGCTATGGAAACCGGCAGTCCCTCCTCCCACGACCCGCAGGCTGGGAAGGAGAAAATCGGGTGAGGAAATCTGCCTGGTAACAACCCCGTTAATGAGCCGGGGAGCAAAAATAATCCCTCCGAGCGATGCCGCCGCGAAAGGAGCAGCCGGTGGCAGCCGGTGGGGAGGCGAAACCGTGCGTGGCTCCCAAAATATTTATTTTTATGGGGGGGGAGGGGTAGAGATGTTTCGGAGGAGGAGGGGATGCTCCTGCATCCTGGAGGGATGAAGGAGGCATCCGGAGGTGGTACCCAAGGGTGACTGGGCACACCCACCTAGCCCCGCGAGCGTGGGTGTTTCTTCCAGCGTTTATCCAATTTTCTAGCCTTAAAATACAGGATAAACCCACCTTGAGATGGGGGTTTAAGAGATCCAGCTGCCAGCAGCCCACGAGAAGGTAGCTGCCAGCACAAAAGGGATTTATACGATAAATCCTGTGGGTTTCCCTCTCCTTGGGGTGACTCCCCACCCCATGGGCAGCCCCGACACCTGGTGAGGGGGCACCACTGCCCACTGCAGGCAGGGCTGCCATGCCCACCCTTGTCCCTGGGTGAGCAAAACCCTCCTGGGCCAGAGTTTCTTGGAGAATTGGGGATTTATTCATATTTCCACATTGAATAATAGCCCCAAGCTCCTGGAGGGTTTGGGGGACTCGTCCTTGAGACCTCCTCTTCCTCCTCCGCACCCCAGCACCTCACAAGGAGAAGAGGCTCGAGGCACCCATGGGTGCTGGTGAGGCAAGGATAAAGCTTCCCATGGGATGAATATGAAAGCTCCCAGGTGGTGGGAAGCAGCCGGGGCCAGCAACGAGCGGCACGGAAGGGACTGGGCTGTTTCCCCACGCACCCAGGATGCTTTTTTGGGTGCTTTGAGGAGCGCAAGGTCAGCTCAGGACATCATTAGCGCTGCTCATTATCTACCGACGGATCTAATAACAATCCCACCCGGCATTTGCTTTGAATTCCCGACATCGCCACCGCTGACACCGCACCCAGGGATGGGATGGAGCCCCTCTGCCCCAGCAACCGGCCCATGGTCCAGCCCAGGGCTGGGGTCCTGCAAGACCAGAGCATCCAACCGGAATATCGGAGCTGGAGAGGCATCCGAAGGGATGTGCCGTCCTAATAAAACCCGGAAACCTGAATATTTCGAACAATTCCTTTAGCAAAAGAGCTGTGGTGCTGTTAAACCCACCAATACCTTTCCCATTCATCGCGGAGAAGATTTAATAAGGCGCCTTAGCAGAGCGCGCCGTGACCACCGGCGCATTATTAAACGCCGCGATTAGCAGCTGCCGCGGATGGGAGCTCATTAGAGACTTCTTAAACATCCATAAAAATTGCTTTTATTAATTGGTTCGTCCTTTTTTTTATGCACACGGCGTTCGGGAGGGATTTTTTTGGGGGTGGCTTTTCACGAACCCCGTTGTTGGGTGGTGGTGGACGGGGAGCTCCTGGGGCTGGATCCAGCCCAGCGCCTGCCCTGGGGCCTTCCCGCTCCGCTCGGCCGCGTCCTTGTCATGACAAGGTGTGACACCGGGATGTCACCACGGGTGACAACGCCACTGCTGAGCAGAGGGACAATGCCCCCCCTCAAGCACTCCAAACCCTACAGCAGGGCTGGCACAGCCGTCATTCCGCCGCTTCCCACAGGGATGTGAGCCCATCCCCTTGGCGTCGGGCCCAGCCCCGCATCAGGGAAACTGGGATTTTCCCCCAAAGCCAGTTTCTTCCCCCATAACCACATGGGATGGCTTTGTCAGCCAGGAGATGGGTGCTGCTCTCAAATTTGGCACCCACAGGGTGCTGCCCCAAGCCATCCCCCTTTTGGGTGCACCAACAGGAGGGATGAGGATTTCCACACCGAAATTTTGGGGAAAAAATGAGCCCAACATCACCCATGGCCTGGACACGGGACTGGGGGAAAATCCTGAGGTCCCCACGTAGGTGGTCCCATGGCCTGGACACCGGACTCGGAGGGACCCCTGTGGTCCCCACATGGGTCCCTCCACGGCCTGGACACAGGACTGATGCTCCCGCCACCTCCTGGGGTCCCCACATGTGTCCCCCCAAGGGAAATGGGGCTCTGGGGCTCTCCTCGTGTCCCCCTCTTCCATCCCCTCCTCTGCTGGGGGGAGGGACACACCAACCCCACCAGTGGCCCTGCTAACGAGGGCGCCACTAATTGCAGGGCAGGCAGGGAGCCCACGCCCCATGTATAATTCAAGCCCCTTCGTTAGGGCTGGGTTTGATTTGTCTGCCAAGTGCCAGCACCCCATGGGACCCCCCCAACCCAGCCCCCACTCGGCTCCTTCTTTGGGGGGGGGCTTGATTAAAAATAATTAGGGCTTGGAGCTGCTGCAAGGCAGGAGGTGGTGTCATTAGTGGGGTCGGGGTCGTTAGTGGGGCTGGGGTCCTCCCTCCAGAGGTGAAGATGGAGCAGGGGGACACAGGGAGAGCTTCAGAGCTCCATTTCCCATGGGGGGAACCCCACAGTGACCCCAGCAGCACCCACAGGACCCCAAGTCCTGTGTCCAGCCCATGGGTGCTGCTGGGCCGAGTTTTCCCCTCAAATTTGGAGATGGAAATCCTCCTCCCTCCTGCGGGTGCACCCAAAAGTGGGGGTGGTTTGGGGCAGCAGCACCCTGTGGGTGTCAAAGTGGGGGGCAGCACCCATCTCCCAGCCGGTGGGGCGGGAGCACTCACAGGGTGATGGGGAGGACCTGCACCTGATGGAGAGTAAACTGGCCCCAAATGGGTGAGGGTGTCCCTAAACACAGCCCCTGACAGCCACTGGAGCAGGCAGACACCCCAAATTTCTTGTGGCATCACTTGCCCAGGCTCCCCAGACCAGCTGTCCCAGTGCCAGGGGGGCATTGCCAGCCCCCTGCCCGTCACCAGCTCAGCCCCACAGCCCAGCAACGAATCCAGGCTGGGCTTAAGGGGCTGGGGGCAGCAGCAAACCCCCCCAGCAGCCCGGGGAGGGGTTGGTGGCCCCAGGGATGGGACAGGGATGTCCTCACCCCAGCGTTGGAAAGGACCACAGGGACCTGCCCCAGCCCAGCCGACCTCTGCTCGCCATCACCCACACAACTGTTGAGCTTTGGGGGGGGAGGGGGGGGGAGAAATAAAAGAAACATATAAATGAAGTCTTTAATAATCGATTGGTGTTTATCGAGCGGGTCGTAACACCCCCAGGCTGCTGCTGCTGCCAAGTCCTATCCTTGTTTGGAGTCACCGAGTCAGAGACGTGATGCAAATTCCCCGGAGGGAATAGGACAAGTCCCGGCACGGATCCGGCACGTGCTTCCCCGTCCCTCCGGGCTCTGCCCCGAGTCCTTCCCAGGGGGAAAGGGGGTGACACCCTGGGTGTCCCCCGGGAGCAAGGGGCGAGGGGACGTGACCACGTCCAGGGCTGCAGTGGCAGAGCTGGAGGGGACGGAGGCAGGGCCAGGCTGGGCACGGGGACCCGCAGCCCTTGGGGACCATCCCCGCTCCCTGCGAGCCCCATGCCCAGTCCCAGCCCTGCAGCATCGGCCCCACCATGTCCCCACAGGGCTGCCTGTCACCCACGGGGCTCCCGAAGGCCACGTTGCCATGCCAGGGGGATGCCACCCTCCAGCCAGCCCCCAGTGCCAGCTCCAGCCCAGATCCCCCCAAACCTCCCCGCGCTCTCGCCACCCCACCAGCTGCCATCTCAATGGTCCCCACACCACCACAGGGACTCGGTGCCAGCCCTGTGCCACCCCGATGCCCGTCACAGGGCTCTTGCTGTGTCCCCCCCTCCCCGAGCCGAGGGAAAACTGCGCCAGATGCTACAGAAAGGGGCCGGGAAAGGATGGTTTCGCCTGAGAATCCCAGCAGCTGTCGAGGGGAATTGGCAACCAGCCAGTGACGGGCTGGAAGAGGAGGCAGAGGAGGGGACAGCAGGGGACAGGAGCTGAGGGGGGGTCTCCCAGCAGTGCAGATGGGGATGCCGTGCCCCTGGGGCACGTCAGACTTTTGGGGTGGGTAAAGGGGACAGGGCTGGTTCCTGAGCCAAAATAGGGGGAGAAAACCAAAGAAAATACAAATCAGAGTCTGTAAGGGGTCTGTGCGGAGCTGCCCGCCCCGTTCCTGTCGGCTGCACCCGCAGGATGGGTGCAGGTCCCCTCCCCGGGGCTGGGGGACACAGTTTAGGGCAGTGGGGACCCCAGCTGAACCCCACAGCCAGAGCCAGCACTGCCACGCTGCCTCCCACCGCTCCTGGGCTTTTGGTGGAGAGGAGGAGGAGGGGGAGGATGTGTGTGCAGGAGAGAGCCCCGAGGGGTCACCGGGGATGGGGACAAGGACTCTCAGCTCGACGTTTCCATGCAGGAGCTGAGGAGCACCATTAATCTGAGCCATTACTGCACAGAATTAGAGAGTGGACAGGTTTTCCCCTGGGCTCCTGTTCGCCTCAGCATCCCTCGCTCTGCTGCCCAAGCATCCTCCACTCCCACTCCGAGCATCCTCCGTGATCACCCCGAGCATCCTCCACTCCCTAAGCATCCTCCATCATCCCCTGAGCATCCTCCACTCCCACTCCGAGCATCCTCCATGATCATCCCGAGCATCCTCCACTCCCCGAGCATCCTCCACGCCCACCCTGAGCATCCTCCACTCCCCAAGCACCCTCAACTCCCACCTGAGCATCCTCCATCATGACCCCACTCCAACCAGAGCATTCTCCACTCCCACTCCGAGGACCCTCCGCTCCCACCTCGAGCATCTTCCTCTTCCCTGGGACATTTCCCAGCCAGAACTCTGCACCCGGGTGTCCCTGTTGGGGGGGGCCTGAGCGTGCCCGGGGGGACGAGGCACCAGACAGGGACACACCACTCCAGCACCAGCATGATATGCCCAGGGCTCCCTGCAACCCCCCAGCCCCAAACTAGGACAGCCTCCGAGGCAGAGCGAGGGCACCCCCAGTCCTTGGGCTTCCCAGTTCCCTTCCACCAAAATTCTTCCTGTTTTCCCTCCCCAGCAAGGACCAAGGGCAGGAACTGCTCTGCCCCGGCTCCTCTCCAGCTCCTGGTGCCACACTCCCAGTGTCCCCAGGCCACGGGCTCTGCCGTGCAGCTGTGCTGGGAAAGGGCTGCACTATCGATCAGGTTATGGGAAGAGACCAGAGCGACCCAGAGTGCTAATTAGCCCTCATCAAAGCAATTATCCTGAGAACCAAGCAGCAGGCCAGCTCCCACTGCTTGCTCCCTGCCTTGCCTTTGATTGTGTCCCCTGTGTGACTGTGACACCAGACCAGACATGGTGGCCGTGTCCCCTGCTTGGATGACACCCAGAGAGGATGATGAGGGTGCCGGGACATGGCCAGGCCCAGAACCCAACAGCTCGGCCGGTGCTGGTGGCTTTGCAGTGTCACCGCTGTCACTGCCAGCCCCTGGGTGCCCGAGGGATGCTCAGTTCTGGGGCTGCCCCCCAACTGCAGCGTCACCTCCCCAGCGTCCCCCCAAGGGGACGGGTCCCCGCTGCCGGGTCGGAGCTGGGATGTGGCACCACTTGTGCACAGGGAGCAACCTGCACACACGTGTGACAAAGGGCTGTGTGGCGAGTCCCCTCTTTGGGTGTTTCACACACAACCGTCCCCACCGAGGGCTGAAAACAGCCCCCAGCCCAGCTTGGGGTCCCACCATCCCCTGGGCGGGGGGGGGGGGGATGCAGACAGATTCGTTGCAGCCCCCCAAATTCTTGTGTTTTCTCGCATGCATCTGGGCACCTGAGCAGCTCTGGAATTTACCCCCCCAACCCCCCCCCTCACCATCCTGCATCCCCCACACAGAGCTCCTGCTTCCTAAACCCTCCCCAGCACCACGAGGATGTGCTGAGCCCCCCAACACCTGTTCTGAGCCCCCCAACACCCACGCCGAGCCCCCTAACACCTGTGCTGAGCCCCCTGACTGCCTCCAGGCACCCAGCAGCCGACCCCTGATGGGGAAGGGGGAAACATCACCCCAACACGGGTCCCCGCAGCACCCCCCGCCCCGGCACAGGGGCACCTGGCTGGAAAAATCACCAGTAAATAATAAGGCAAAACGTGACAGTGTACGACATCGGGGCGGGGTGGGAGGGATGGCTGGGAGTGGGGGGGGGGGGGGTCACATCCTGCCCCACCGCCCCCCATCTGGGTCCTGGCAACGCAGCACTTGGGCAATTGGCTTTTCCTCCCCCAAAACCTCCTCCTGCCGCAGAGCAGAAACCAAAGGCGGGTGAAATTTCCCAGCCAAGCACACGGGAGCCGTTATTAATCTTATTAATAAACCACTCGGGGTTTAATGTCCTGTTTAAATACAACCGGGGCTGCTCTCTGCCAACTTTGCCTTCCCAGTTTTCCAGGCCGTTACGTACACACTCCGAAAATTGAAATAACTGCTTTCAGATGGGGGGAAGAAAATAAAAGACCCCCAGGGGCCCACCCTGAGCCCTCTGCCCCCCCCCGAGCCTCCCCCCGGGATTCGGGCAGGGGGGTTTCTCCCCACTCGATCCCCCGACGCTCCATCACTTCCAGCCAAAAACTGCCCCCAGCTCCGCGCTGCGATGGGGACAAGGACATCCCCGGGCATCCCGGGAGGACGAGGGATGGGATACAGCTGGGATGAGGGGTGTGATGCCGCCCACCCGCCCCTGGCTCGGCTTGGCCGGGCGCCGCAGCGATCAATACGCAATAACCTGCATCTCGCCGGCCGGCGCTGGAGGAGCTGTTAAACCCCTGCGTTGGTGGGAACGGCAGGGTTTTGTGGGGTTTTCATCCCTGCCGTGTGCTCCTGGAGGTTTTCTCCCCCTTTCCATAGGGATAACCCCCAAGCCTCACTACCCAGCGGCGGCTGCAGCATCCCAAGGGGTCCCCAGTCCCGCGGAAGGAGGTGATGCCGGCAGGACTCTGCTCCCCAGGGTGATGTGCAAGGGCTGGCGGGTTACAAACCCCCTTTTCCAGCCCCAGAGCATTGGCACAAGGCTGGGAGGATGCTGGGAGGATGTTGGTACCCCAGTGCCTGCACCCAGCATCCTCCCAACACCTGTAACCCGCCTCTGTATCCACATTTTTGGGTGGAGCAGGATCAGTGCCAGGGGCTCAGCGCCGGGTCTGAGTCCCACAAAGGGATGTGCGTTTCCCATCAGGGACTGAATTTCTCCAGGATGTTTTTTGAACCGACTGAGCCCCGCATCTTTCTCCCCGCTCCATTATTCGGCCCCTCCAGGTCCTCCCTGGGCCTCCTCTCCCGGAGAATCCAGGGGGAGAGGAGCCGACAGCTCCATCGCAGGGGGAAACCGTGGTGGGAGCCATTGGAGCCTCGGGGCTGGGAGAGAGCATCCCCCGGGGCTCAGAGTCTGCAAACAAACAAAGCCACAAGGAGCTCGGCCGAGACACTCATCGATCCAGGAGCCCGTCCCCGACTCGCCCCGCGCCAGGCGACGCTCGCCACCGTCCCCCGGGCTCCACACGTGTTCTCCGGCCGTGATTTTATTCCTTCTCTTCTCTCTTTCTATTACCGAAACGAGCATCATTGATTCTTTACAGCCGCTAATTTTTTCCCTAACAGAAAGCCACCTGGGATTAAATCAAACTGCTTATCGGCATCTCAAACACTATGGTGGCAGCTCAGTCCCTTTCAGGCAGCCAAACTTGTGAGCTCAATAACAAACAAGATCAAGTCAGGCTGGACAAGGCTCATTTTCCCAGACATCAATTAGGCCACTGGCTTTTAGGCTTTGCTGCTCACATCGTGCATCAACCTCTCCTTCCCGTGCTCTCGCGGCTCCGGTGTCGGGCCAGGCTGTTTTCTGCCTCAGCCTCTTTATTTTCTCTACAACCCAACCCTCTGAGACATTTATTTCCCAGTCCCCATCACTCCCACCTCTGCTGCGAACCGGCGCGAATGATTTAGGGAGATCTTCAACCAGTCTCGTTAATACTCCTGGGTGCACATTAGCTGGTCCTGCAAATTTAGACGTACTGCACTTTAATCGCGGTTTTAATTGCGAGCTGTAACGCTCTGCCTTCCCAAACGTGCGCCCATAAAGCTTTATAGGGGCCTGTCGAGCCAAGCCCTGCCTGTGAATAATGCGGATGCGCCGGAGGATGCACGTCCAGGCGGAGCTCTGGCCGGGCTGGGATGCTCCCCGGTGGCCACCCACACGTGTGGTCCCTCCTGTGACTCTCGGGGTGGTGACGGGGGGGAGGTGACGAGGTGGGCTGGGGTTTTTCAAGCCTCTAAACCAGGCGATTCCCACCTCGGGGTCCTCGGCGCTTGCCCAACCCCGGAGCATCCCCGTCCCTCCCGCCACCCCGCAGCACCCCCGGGCGCGGAGGCAGCACCGACCCCCTCGGGGCCTGTCCCACCCAGACGGGGTGCGGGGAAACGAGGGGCTCCAGCCCCGATGCCGCCGCCAGCCCCCCATTTCCATGGCAACCATGCAAATGTGAAAGCTTTCCATAATCATTAGGGAGCGGAGTGGAGCAGTATAAACAGTGACTGCAGTAGATTACATGCCTATTATGAACAGTCGCGCCTTCTGAGCGCTGGTAATTATACCTAATTGTGCATTTAATTGTGTAATTGAAAACCCCCATCCAGAGTTCAGCCCAGGCTCTTTTCCCCCTTCCCCGGCGGGGGGACGGTGGCCGGGGGCAGCTCTGGCCCCGCTGTCCTGGTGCCGTCCCCGCGCCGGGGATCGGGCACGATGGGAACCACGCGAGGACAAAAGATGCGGCAGATGTTGGAGGCGGCTGCCGCTCGCCGGAGCTGGAGGGTTGGTGGCCAAAAATGGGCAAATTTGGGCAGGAGGGGTGATGGGGACAGCAGGGGACGGCAGGGGACGGCGGGGCAATGACACTCCCCAGGGTGCAGCGGGGTCCCACTGGGGAAGGGGATGTCACAGAGGGCTGGTGGGTGGTTGAGGGACGCAGGGGATGGGACCATCCTCTCCCTTCGCCCATCCTTCGTTAAGCTGACCTCGTTAGCTCCTTCTCCAGGCTCAGGTTGCGGGGGGGGGGGGGTCACAACCTGCCCCGTGCAAACCGGGCAGGCGGGGTGGGATGGAGACGTGGTCCCTCTCCCTGCACCCCGACCCCGGGAGGCTGCAGGAGGAAGGCTGCCTGTGCTGGCACAGCGTGGCACAGCGTGGCACAGAGCGGCACCGCACACCGCCGGCACCGCACACCGCCGGCCCAGCAGGCTCTGCCAGGCGGGAGGTGCCAACTGAGCTTTGCTTTCCCAGCCAATTAAAGGAGAAAGAGAGAAACAAAGGAAGAAATGAAACCCTGGATCGGAGCGATGCTGAGCTCCACCGGGCAGAGGCGGGAGCACCGAGAATCTCCTGTCCCCATCTGGCTCGGGGGCATCCCCCCCCTGGTGAGCCCCACACCACAGGGGGAGGCAATGGGGTCACCACTTTGGGATGGAGAAGGAGCTTGCTCGGGTGCCCTGCGCCAGGACTTGAACACGGCCCCAGGGCACAGGGCGGGATGGCCAAGGGGTGTGTGACAGCACACATCACACAGCTGGCAGGATCCAGCTCACATCTGGCTGGATCCTGCCAGACCTCAGCTTCCATCAGTCCACATCCCGATACCCCGTATCGCTGCCTCCGAGGTCGGGTACACCCCCTCGCAGACACGCCGCAGTCCTGATCTGCATCCGACACCATTAGGCTTCAGAGTTAACAAGAGTCACGGCTTGTGGCTCTTACACCCCTGTGCCCGTGCTGGCAGTGGCGAGGGGGGCAGCATCACCTCCAGGTTCATTTTCCATCCAACCCCCTCAGCAGCTCCCACCTTCACATAAAGAAAAGATAAATCCTCCCAAAAACAACACCCCATCCCCAGAGAACGGGATCTTGCCACCGCGAACCCCCTTCAGCCCTGAATAACTATTCAGTCTCCCAGATGAGAGAGCACCAGCAAAAACTCAAGAGTTTTAATTTCATCCCACCTCATCAGCGTAAATATCTCCTGGCAGCCCCTCTCGAGGTGGGGCTGGGTTGGGGGGGGGTCTGGGAAGCGAATCCCTGGGGTTTTTCCGGAGGAAAAAAAACACAAATGGATGCAAAATCTGGCAGGTGCTTCTTGTCCCCTGGGAACGGAGACACCCAGCGCTCGCAGCATCGCCTGGCTGAGTGGTGGAGAGGGAGCGTGTAGGATATTTGGATGCTCTGAAGCAGCTGCCCTGGCTCCCTGCCGTGACATGGCCCAAAAACCAGTTTCCCAAACTGGTTCAGGCGCAGCGGCTGCCCCGAGGTCCGGGCTGCACGGGGTGGAGCGGGCAGGGAGGGCTCTGCCTGCACCGGGCAGGACGTGCTGCCTTCTCCCACCCCGGCCTGGGGGACCCCGCACAGGGACCTCGTGCCCAGCAGCACCCCGGCACCCTGCAGCCACGGAGCACCCTCTGCCACCACGAGCATCCCCCATGTCTCATGGGGACAAGGGACCAGGAGGGCAACCCCTGGGGACCGGGTTGCAAATCCTGGGGAAACCAACAGGGACATGAGGCGGTGCCCCCACGGTGACGGTGGCACCTGGGGAGCTGCAGGAAGGTGCCTGTGGGGAGGTGGCCCAGCAGTGAGGACCAGCTGGAGATGGTGGCATCACCCCAGGGTGATGGTGGTGGCACCACCCCCCGTTGCTTCGTTTAAGGGAAACTGAGGCACGGGCTGGCTGGTGATTTGGAAGTTCAGCAAGCCAGCGCGCTCGCTGGGTCACCCCGCTGTTGGCACAAGCTGACCCCACAGCAATGGGGCACGGCTTCCCGGCAGCCCCAGCACACACCAGTTCAACCCCGGTCCCAGTGGCTGGGGGCACTGGGAGCACGGCTGTCCCACCCATAGTGCAGAGGGCCCAGGACAGGCGTCAGGGCTACCTGGATGGGGTGCCACGAGCCCTGCAGTGCTGACCCCATGTCGGGGGTGGCACAGAGCAGCCGAAGAGGAGGAGAGGAGCTGGGGTCAGGCATCATCCCCGCTCCCCATTGTCCCCTCCCAAAGCCTGGCACCACCTCCGCCTGGCCCAGCCACGCCACCTCGGGGATGAATATTGGCCTATGTCACCCAAGGGGACACCTCGTGGACACCCAGACCTCCCTGGACCCAGCATCACCCATGGGGTGGGTGGATAGGATGGGGTGCTGGGGGGTGGCATCTCCCCACGGCTGGCGGGATGGAAGCTGCTGCCTCTGGAGCCGGGAAGGCGCTTGGGAGAGCATCCCGCAGGCTGGGGAGGGGATGAGCTGGGGCACAGGGTGAGCCTGGGCTGGAAAGGCCACCAGTAAGGGACAATTCCTGAGCCGAGCCTTCAGGGATGCCAGCAGCACCAGGACACAGAGGCGAGGGGTGGGGAGGTACAGCCTGACCCCGCTCTGCAGCACAAAGTTTCCCCGGGTGCGAGCGGGAGCTGCTTTCCCAACCCGGGAGCTCCCACCCGTTCAGTTCTTCCCCTAAAAACATATCGATTAAAATCTCTCTGATCCGGGATGTCGCGGGGAATAAACGCCGACAAAACCTCTTGGGGAGCTGAACGGGGACAATAAAAAGTGACCGAAAGGCAGGAAACTCCCGCGCACCCGGAAAACACCCGTGGGATTTACCCTGACGGAGGAGGAAGGCGAGCGAAGCGCAGAGCGACATCTCCGAGAGCGAAGCGGGGGGACAGCTGAGGACACCAGAGGCCATTCCCGCTGGGAACGGCAGGACTTCAGCCCGGGGGACGAGCCCACTGCGGCTCTGCTCCCTGCCGTCGAGGACGGGCTTGGAAGCTTCCCGTGTCCCCCCGCAGGGAAGCCGGGTGTCCCCCCCCCCACCTCTGTCGGACCCCTCCCCGCTCGCTGCCTTCCGAAGGATGGAGAATGAACAAGAGCAGCGCCGGGAAGAAAGTGCCCGTCAGCAGGATGCCACCATCATCTCCAGAGCGGATCCGGAGCCCGTTTCCATCGCTGCCTCCAGCCACCTCATCACCCCCCCCGATCCCTGGGGACATCGTGGACCCCCCCACCCCCACATGCATTTCAGCAGCTTCCCCCCCCGCCCCCCCCCTTCATTTTCCTCGCCCTCACAAGCCCCGGCGTGGCCGCGGGGGCAAGTTGTGAGATGCCGATTCTCCGCTAACGAACCACCCCGTCAGGATAATTAATCGCAACCTCGTTGGCGCTGGTTTTAGCGGAACCCAACCCCCCGAATACCCCACACGCTCCCTTCGCCTGCCCCTCTGTCAGCGGCCTGATGAAGATTGATTCACGGGCGGCGACAAGCACGGCACCTAATTATTACGGAGCCCGACAATCCCATTAAAATTAAACCTCTCCCTTCTCTCTGCTCCAACATCCCGGCGGCTCCCGGCCACGGGCAGACGGGTCCCGCTCCAAAGCGGGAGAGTTTACAAAGTGCTGGCAGCGGCTCCAAGTTTTTCCCTCTTGCCCCGACTCGGGGGACCAGCACCCCGAGAAACTACCCTCGGAGGCAGCGGGATGGGAGAAACCGCCGGCGGGAGGGAAGTCGGAAGGGAAGAGATTGCAGTTGGGAACAAAGCTCACACCTGCTGGAGACGCATCCCCAGGCGCTGACAGCACAGGGAGCTGCCTGGCATCCATCTCCCCGGCCGCGACTCCCGGCAGCGCTGGGCTGAGGCAAGGGGACAAGGGTGGAAATTCCTTCCTCCTTGATTATTTTTCTTTTTTTTTT
>QJSC01029036.1:1435017-1486204 GCA_003697955.1 Calidris pygmaea | reverse complement strand
CACCACCACCACCCCCCTTCCCCGAGCCCGTTACAGCCCCATCCCCCGGTGCAGGGACCCCGGGGGCCGCGCACACCTCGCCATCCATCCCCGGGGCGCGCAGGTTTGCGCGGAGCCCGCCCGGCCCCTCTATTGTCTCTCCCGCACAGCCGCGCTCCGCGCCCCGGGGGCGGGCGGGGAGGAGGAGGAGGAGGAGGAGGAGGAGGAGGAGGAGGAGGAGGAGGCGGCGGGTGGGGTCGGGGCCGCGCCGGGCAAGGGCGGGCCGCGGCCGCCGGAACAAGGCGAGACGCGCTCCCGGCGGGGCCCGGCGGGCGGCGCGGCCGGGCGGGGGGGAGGCGAGGCCGGGGAGGCTGCGCCGCGCCGAGCCCTTCGCGGCTTCCGGGGGGGGCGCCCCGGGCAGCGCGGCTCCCGCTCTCTCCCGCCTTTTATTGGTGTATTTGTCTTTTTAATCGCAGATTATTTTATTTCCCTCACCCCCTCCACCCCCTCGCCCGGAGGCAGGTTGAATCCCGGCGATTTGCGAATGGGAAGGGCTGGGGAGTCGCCGCCCTTCCCCCGGCCCTGCGGCCCTTGGGTGGTGCGGGGGACCCAGCAGCCGGGGGGGGGGGGGGATCCCTGGGGTGGCCCCTGCCAGGGCAGCAGCTGGGCTTGCTGGGGGGGACAGATGGCTCAGCCCTGGGAGGAAAGTCCCCGCCGCTCGGCAGCCCCGGCACACGCGGCTGCTGGCCAGAGGCAAGACGGCACCCGGCCGTGGGTCTCTGCTACCGGGGGGGAGCTCAAATGGGCTCAAATCCAGCAGGTCTGGGCGAGGAGGTGGGTGCGGGGAGAGCTGGCCCCAAACCGCCACCCAGACGGCTCGCCTTTGTTCTTTTTTCGCAGCGCACCTTCAGGGGGGTATCGCGGAGCGCGCATCTGCCGAGGAATAACCGGGGTGCTGCTTTGCCGCTGCCTTAGGAACCTCCTGAAAAGTCCACCCAGCAGGAGGACTTGGGAACAGTTCGCTGCTTTTCAGTTCAGCGATTTCTAGCCCTGATTTTTACGAGGAAGCGTCTCCTAAACCAGCCCCACACCCTGTTGGGCGTCGGAGCAGCCCTGCACGGCGTCCGAGGGGCTGAGACCCTACAGATGCTTTTGTGTGCAGGTGCCGGGCTGGCCGTGGTCTAACCTGGCCCATCCAAGCCTTCGAGGGATCCAACATCCCTACGCGCTGCTGGGACCAGCCTACAGCACCTCCCACACCTGGAGCTTTTCCTTCATCCTCCCTGGTGGGGATTCCTCTCCCTCCCAGCTCTTTCTGCGCTCCCAGGAGTGTTTTGGGAGGCCCACGCGTGGCTGAAGGATGGGGATTTGCAGAAAACACTCGGCTTCCGTGAATGCAAAAACCACGGCACAAAAATGCAGGGGGTTCACCAAGTGATGGGGGTCCTGGGAGAGGTGGTTGAACCCAGATTGACTTAGAAGGTGTTTGAAGCATGGGGACCTCTGTGTTGCTTCCAGGCTGTCTCAGTGCCCCAGGTCTCAGTCTCCCCCGTGCCTCCCCGTGCAGGTTGCTGAAGATCCCACCCATGGACCTGCCTCCCCCGTAACACCCCCACTGCAGGATTAACTCCATCACCCCCAGTGCTCCTGGCTCCGTCCTCGCCAGGTCCTCACCAAGAGCCTGAGAGAGGTCCCGTCACGCTCCTCCCAGGTGTCCCAGGCTCCCAAGGGTTATCTGGGGCAGAAGGTGGGGGGAACCGGCCCCATCCCCAGGATGGAGCTTGTGGGCTCCTTTTGGATTTAAACACAGCAGAAACCTGGAGAAGAGGAACCAGTTTCACACCATGGCTCAAAAAATAGCTAAGGATCCAGCTGCCCCGTAGCACCTTGCTGGCAATGGCCGGGCAAGTCCACCCAGCTCAGCCCTGCCCATCGGCTCCAAAAAATCCCAGAGAAAGGGAAAAGACCCCCATGTAAAACCACGGAAAGTGATACAATGGCGCCGAGATCCCGCCTGGCTCTCGACCAGGTGGAGTTTCACGAGGAATCAATTTTAGATTAAAAAAGGTCAATATAGCATGTCAAAGCGCTGCCTTCGAAGGCGAGGAGATAACTTCATTTGTGGGAAAGGAGCCCAACGTTTTGTCTTTCACTGCACTCGTAACCCGCTGCCCTCCACACCCCACGGCCCTGGGCTTTTATTTTTCTTTTGCAAGAAAAAAACCCAGATGACAAAAATATTAGGAGGAAATTAAATCGGAGGCACGCTATTTATTCACGGGGATCCATGGATAATTCCATTAATCCGGCCCATCCAAGCTCTCCATCCCCAACGCAGAAGGAACCAGGTGGGATCAGTTCCCTGGGTACACAAAATCATCTCCTTCTGCCAAAAAGGGGTGTTTTAAGTAAAAAAAAAAAAGCGTAGGTCTGTGTGCCAGAGAGAGAGCTCTCTGCCAGGGCTATAAACAGAACACATGAAATTTTTTTTTTTTTTGCACTAAACTGATATTTTTACCCCAAAATGTCTATTTTTTTGCTCGAGAAAACTGACACGGGGATTGCATCTTTTTAATATTTTTTTTTTCCCCTCAAAAAACCTCTGGAGCAGAAAGAAATGACACCACTGGCAACTCCTGCTCCCCCTCCCCAGCTGCAGGCACGGGTGCCCTGGGAAGAGCTGGGTACCTGATGGGACACGAGGACTTTGGACACTTGTATCCAGCACCAGAATTGCTCAGTATTTCCAAATTGATCAAAAAAATAAAATATATTAAAATATATTCCCCCCCTGGGACGAGCATCAGCAATGCTCCCAGAGCAACCAGCAAATAGTTATTTGGGGGAAGAACCAGGTGTGAAGCTGCTACAGGGCAAGCGGGGTTGGGAATGCTGTTTCCTGCCTTTTAAGAGGCAAAATCAGGGAAAAAAAGGGTTTTTAGGTTAATAGAAATCCCACCCAGGGATATCTCAGGTTTGCAGCCCCAAGCCCTGAGCATTGAGGTTGGTTTTTTTTTCCCCTTCTTTTCCTCCTGAGCTCTTGGGGTTGATTTTGGTTTTTTTCCTTCTTTTGGGCTGAAACCCTTGTCTGGGCTTGGCGATGAGTTGGAGTGTGAATTTTGGGGGTGAATTTATACCAAAGCACCGAATCTCAGGGCGGGGATGTCCCGGGAGAGGCCGGTGGGGATGGGAGTTGCTGCTGAGACAAAGCCAAAGGGGCTCAGGAGCATCTTTCACCCACTCGGGCAGCAATTAATGACACCGAGTTGTCAGAACAAGACAAAATGATGATTTTTGGCGTGTTTATTGGCAAAGAAATCTTCCAAAGGGCCCCATCTATCTGGGTTACGGTGATGGGGAAAAGATATTTATTCTGATGCATTATGTAAATCAGTGCAGGGTAAATACATGCAAATGATCAGCACAGGTCGCGTGTAATCAAGTCCGTCAGGTAATTCCCCTTAATGGGGACGGGGTTGGGGGTTGGTTTGGGCTAAATCCCTCCAGTGGCTGGGTTTTGGCTGAAGAGCCAGGATACACACACCTTTGCTGCTCGAGGGCTGAAGGTCTCTGGGACTCATGTTAATGAGCCCTTAATTAATGAGCGGTAGAGCAGCTCTGGGAGCAGGAGGGAGAAGGTGACGAGGTGGAGCCCAGCACCTTGTGATGGGGCAGCCCGGCTGGGGACGGACATGGCTCCTCTGGACGGTGCTGGGATGGAGCAGCCTGGGGACAGGGACATCCCGGTCCCAGGGTCAGGGGTTCTCCAGCTCTGGGGTCAGGGATGGGCCAGCCCTGGGGTCAGGGATGCTCCAACCTTGGTGTCAAGGATACTCCAGCCCTGAGGTCAGGGATGCTCCATCCTTGGGGTCAGGGATTCTCCAGCTCTGGGGTCAAGGATGGTCCATCCCTGGGGTCAGGGATGCTCTGCCCAGGGATGCACCAACCTTGGAGTCAGGAATGCTCCAGCCTCGGGGTCAAGGATACTCTTCCCAGTGATGCCCCAACCCTGGGGTCAGGGATGTTCCATCTCTGGGTCCAGGGATACTCTGGCTCTGGGATCATGGATGCCCCAGTTCTGGAGTCAAGGACACCCCAATCCTGGGGCAAGGGATGCTCCATCCTTGGGGTGATGGATGCCCCCGTCCTGGAGTCAAGGACACCCCAACCCTGGGTTGAGGAATGCTCCATCCTTGGGGTGATGGATGCCCCATCCCTGGGGTCAGGGATGTTCCATTTCTGGGTCCAGGGATGCTCTGGCTCTGGGATCATGGATGCCCCATCCCTGGGGTCAAGGACTCCCAAACCCTGGGGTCAGGAGCATCCCAACCTTGGGCTCAGGGACGTCCAGCCCTGGTGTGAGGGATGGTCTCCGTGATGAAGTGCCAAAATCTGGGCATCCGGCTCATGCCAGAGGTGCCGGACACCAGCCCGCACCCAGCCTTGACCCCAAACCCACCCCTCCTCGCTCCACCTGGGAACAGCCACCAACCCCAGTGACACGGAGCCCCGAGGGGCACCTCCTGTCACCCCAGGCAGAGCATCCTCCGCCCCCCTGGCCCCGCAGGGACCGAGGGAAGGGCCACAATGGCGCAAACCAAACCCAAGCGACTTCCCCAACCTCCTCCAGCAAGAAACACACATCTATTCAACCAACCTTTTCCCCCGTTTGAACGTAATTAGCCACCCGGCTGCCAATCAACGTCAGCGCCTGCGGATCACCCTTAATGGATCGCTGTTCGGCGGCTGCTATCGAATCGATAGAGAAATTAAAATGCCTTCACGCCATTCTCCCTCACTTGTCATCTTATCTCGGCGTCGGGCGAAAAGCGCGGCAGATTAGAGAATCCATCATCATTTAGCCTTTGTAGCTCGCAAAATTCGTAATTAACAAAAAATTTCTATTCACTTGCTCATGTAATTTAATTAGTTTTCCATTAAATAGAGACTAAATATCATCTAATCCCCCACCAGAGCAAATAATTGTTTTCCATTCTTTTGGAAATTATCACTCGCGTATTGTAACGATCAAAATTCATTAGGAGCCTCGGAGCAGCGGTGGGGAAAGGTGGGGAAAGCGCTGGTGGATGCGCAGGGAGGTGGTTACGGGGGGTTGACAGGGCCAGGGGGGCCGAGCCAGGACCTCCCGGTGCTGTCCCCGTTGTCCCCAGCGTGGGGGGGTCACCAGCACCCAGCGCAGGATGTGACCCGGGTGCTCCGGGTACCGCAGCCCACGCCGGCTGGGATCACTTCCCGATGCCGGCGTCACCCAAGGGTCAAGGAGCGGGATGGGGACAGGGGTGGGGGCAGCCACGCAGGACAGGGGGGTCACCGCCAGCCCCCCTGTCCCCACCGAAAGGCCGGGTGGCAGCCCCCCCCCCCCCGCCAGAGCAGCCCCGTTGCCCAGAGCCCCTTTTATCTGGGTCCTGGGAGGGATTTAATTTCTAGTGGAAATCTCTCCAGCAGATACCTCCCTCCGAGGAATAAACCTGTTTAAGAAAACAATTTTCTCTGCGCTGGGATTACGCCCGTGACGCTTTGCTGCCGCCGGGCCCCGGCGCTGGCGCGGCTCCCACGCAGGACGGGAGCCAAGAGGGACCCGGGAGCAGCTGGAGCCCACGGGGAACCGGCCCCATGTCCCCCCGGGTGATGCCCAGCGCCGGGCAGCGCCCTGTCCCCACGGCGCGGTGGCAGAGCTGGCCCTGGCAGTGTCCCTGGGCACGTGTGTGTGCGTGTGTGTGTGCATGTTTGCACCTGTGTGCATGCAGCTGTGCACGTGTGCGTGTGCACGCACATCTATGTACGTGTTTGCACCCATGTGCATGGGATTATGCATCTGTGCGTGTATGTGTGTGCCTGTATGTGCATGTGTGCGCACGTATGTGTGCGTGTTGGCACGAGTGTGCACATGTGCATGTACATGCGCATGTATGTTTGTGCCTGTGTGCACGTGTGTGTGCACATATATGTGCGTTTGCACCTGTGTGCATGTAGCTGTGCATATGTATGTGCATGGTTGCACCTGTGTGTGCGTGTGTGTGCCTGCATGTGTGCACACGTGTGTATGTTTGCACCTGTGTGCATGTATATGTGCACATGTATGTGCATGTTTGCATGTGTGCATGTATCTGAATGTGTGCCTGTGTGCATGTATGTGCATGTGTGCATGTATATCTGCATGTATTTGAGCGTGTTTGCACCTGTGTACATGTGAGTGTGCATGTGTGCATGTATGTGTGCATGTATGGGTGCATATGTGCACATAAATGTGTGTGTTTGCACCTGTGTGCATGCAGCTGTGCACGTGTGTGTGTGCGCACACATCTATGTACGTGTTTGCACCCATGTGCATGTGATTATGCATCTGTGCATGCATGTGTGTGCCTGTATATGCATGTGTGCGTATGTACATGTGCGTGTTGGCACCTGTGTGCAAGTGTGCACATGTGCATGCACATGTGCATGTATGTGTGCATGTTTGTGCCTGTGTGCACGTGTGCGTGCACATGTATGTGTGTGTTTGCACCTGTGTGCATACAGCTGTGCATATGTATGTACATGGTTGCACCTGTGTGTGTGTGTGTGTCCGTATGTGTGCACATGTGTGTATGTTTGCACCTGTGTGCATGTATATGTGCACATGTATGTGCATGTTTGTGTGTGTGCATGTATCTGTGAATGTGTGCCTCTGTGTGTGTATGTGCATGTATATGTGCGTGTATTTGTGTTTGCACCTGTGTGCATGTGAGTGTGCATGTGTGCATGTATGTGTGCATGTATATGTGCATATGTGCACATATATGTGCATGTTTGCACCTGTGTGCATGTATTTGTGCATGTGTGCATGTATGTGTGCATATGTATGTGCATGGTTGTGCCTGTGTGCATGTATGTGTGCACATGTATGTGCATGTTTGTGTGTGTGCACGTATCTGTGAATGTGTGAATGTGCCTGTGTGCATGCATGTATGCATATATACGTGCATGTGATTGTGCATGTATGTGTGCACGTACATGTATGTATGTATGTGTGCATGTTTGCGCCAGTGTGCATGTGTGTGCACATATATGTGCGTGTTTGCACCTTTGTGCACGCAGCTGTGCATGTGTGCATGTATGTGTGCATATGTGTGTGCATGATTGCACCTGTGTGCATGTATCTGTGCATGTGTGTATGTATATGTGCATGTATATGAGCATGTTTGCACCTGTGTGCATGAGTGTACATGTATATGTACATATGTGCACATATATGTGCACGCTTGCACCTGTGTGCATGCAGCTGTGCATGTGTGTGTGTATATGCGCACATACACGTGCATGTTTGCTTCTGTGTGCACACACCTGTGCATGGCTGTGTGAATCTGCATGTCTGCGTGCATATATGCACATGTATGTGCATGTTCACCCCTGTGGGCATGTAGCTGTGTCCACGGGAGTGCATTTGTATGTGCACACGTGGGCGTGGGTGTAGACAAATGTCCGTGTGTGTGTGCCCACACGTGTACATGTATGTGTGTGCATGCCCATGCATGTGTGAGCACGAATATGCACATATGTACGCATGTTACATGTATGTGTGTGCATGCCCGTGCATGTATGTGCACATATGTATGCATGTTACATGTATGTGTGTGCATCGGGTGCTTATTTGCCCCCCGGGTTCCTCTGGCAGCGCTGGGCTGGGCACCAGGACGTGCCTGGGGAGCTGGGCCGGGCACTCACTGCTGCGGTGAGTTTGCTGGTGCTCGGGTGGCCGCGGCGCAGGCCCGGGGGAGGGTTGGGGGGGGGATGCCCTGGAAGCAAAGCGGCCGCCTGGCCCCACCGCCGGGCTCGCTGCCCCCCGGGGTCGGGGGATTTCCTGTTAATCCGGATCATTTCCCCCGATCTGGGTCACGGCTCCGCAGCCGCCCCCCGGGGCAGGGAGAGAGCCCTCCTGCAGGTTCCTCGGTTGGGAATCAGGGAAAAAAAAAAAAAAAAAAAGCCTATTTTTTTTCTTCTTTTAAACAGGGAAGATCGGGCAACTGCCGGGTTCTCACCCTGGCACCGCTGGCTCAGCCCCGAGAGTCTCTCCTTCCTCTGACGCTTGGGCGTATCTTCAAATATCTCCTTCTGGGACCAAGCGACCCGCTCGGTGGGGGAGGAAAGGCTGTGGGTGGTGTGGACTGGGCTTCAGTGAGGCCTTCCATGCAGCGTCCCACAGGATCCTCCTGGAGAAACTGCCTGCCCGTGGCTCGGATGGGAGGACTGGGATCTTCTTCTGTGATTCGATGACTCTCCGCTGGGTTAAAAACTGGCTGGAGGCCGGGCCCAGAGAGTGGTGGGGAATGGAGATAAATCCAGTTGGTGGCTGGTCACAAGTGGTGTCCCCAGGGCTGGGTACTGGGACCCGTTCTCTTTAACACCTTCATCAATGATCTGGATGAGGGGATGGAGTGCACCCTCAGTAAATCTGCAGATGACACCAAGCTGGGTGGCAGTGTTGACCTGCTGGAGGGTAGAGAGGCTTTGCAGAGGGATCTGGACAGGCTGGATGGATGGGCCGAGGCCAATGGGATGAGGTTCAATAAGGCCAAGTGCCGGGTCCTGCCCTTGGGTCCCACCACCCCCCTGCAGCGCTCCAGGCGTGGGGCAGAGGGGCTGGAGCTGCCTGGCAGAAAAGGACCTGGGGGTGTTGGTCGCCTGTCGGCTGAACAGGAGCCAGCAGTGTGCCCAGGTGGCCAAGGAGGCCACCAGCATCCTGGCCTGGGTCAGGACCAGTGTGGGGAGCAGGACTCGGGAGGTGACAGTTCCCCTGGACTGGGCACTGGTGAGGCCCCACCTCGAGGGCTGGGTCCAGTTTTGGGCCCCTCACCACAAAAAAGACCTTGAGGGGCTGGAGCGGGTCCAGAGAAGGGCAACGGAGCTGGTGAGGGGTCTGGAGCACAAGTCTTGTGAGGAGAGGCTGAGGGAGCTGGGGGTCAAGTCGGACCTCTTTTCCTCCGACTCCCCTCTGGAAGAGCGAGAGAGGTTGAGGGACTTTCCTCCCACATCGGTCCCCCCCAGCCAGAGACGAGGGTTCCTTGTCCACTACCCTGTTCTCCTTTGCCGGAGTTCAACGTGGTCCCCTCCAAGTCTAACCTCTAACCCTTGTTAAGACTGTGCCTTTCCCAAGACTTCGCTTGGACTGGGCTGCCCAGGGCAGGGGTTGAGGCCCCATCCCTGGAGGTGTTCAAAAGCCGGGTTGACACAGTGCTCGGGACTATGGTTTAGTGATGGTTTTTCTTCTGTTTTTTGTTTTGTTTTGGTTTGGTGTTTTTTTTTGGCAGAGTGAGGTTGATGGTTGGGCCAGATGATCTTAAAGGTCCCTTCCAACCCAGGCAATTATTCTGTGATTCTGTGAAATAAAACCATCAACCCTCGAGGATTCTGAGTGTCTAATTAAGCACCAAATCCATGTGCCAGCACCCTCCTCTCCCGCCAGCCCTCGGTGAGGGGCCGGGGACACGGTGTGGGTCCCCAGGCGTAGGGCTCCCGTGCCGGTGGCTCCGGGAAGGTCCATCCCGAGCCGTGGCATTCCCGGCTGGAGTCCCAGCTCTCGTTTACACGTGTTTCAGGGCAGGTTATTTAATACTCTGCAGAGTTAAAAATAAATCTTCCCCCCCTGCTTCCAGCTCTCTCCACCCGACTCTTCAGCCCGAGGGTGATTTTGTTTCCCTTCAGAAACGTTCATTCACCGGCATCTGGCGACGGGTGTTCCCGTGTCCACACCATCACCCCCCGACGCCTGGCTCCAGGGGACAGACGGACGTTGAGGACGGTGGGACAGGGACAATCATGGAGTCCCAGGGCTGCAGCAGCCATTCCTGCGGGCTCCTGCCTGCCGTTCCCGCTGGGAGTCACAGAATCTTCTAGGTTGGAAGGGACCTTAAAGATCATCTTGTCCAACCGTCAACCTAATTTCGACAAAAATAAACACCCACACAACAAACAAAAAGCATCACCATCACTAAACCATACCTCCCAGCACCACATCAACCCCTCTTTTGAACATCTCCAGAGATGGTGCCTCCACCACCTCCCTGGGCAGCCCATTCCAGTGTCTGATAACCCTTTTGGTGAAAAAATTGTTCCTAATATCCAGCCTGAACCTCCCCTGGCGTAACTTGAGGCCATTTCCTCTCGTCCTCTCGCCTGTGACTTGAGAGAAGAGACCGACCCCCACCTCTCTACACCCTCCTTTCGGGGAGCTGAGGAATGACAGGATGTCGGCAGCAGACTGGGACCAGACCCGCTCTGGTGAAGCTGATTTTCCCTGGATTTGATGAACCCGGAGCTCTGGTGAGTCCCAGCACTCACATCTCCTGCTGGAATCCATCCCCTGTGGATGGAGAGGGTCAGCGAAGGAGACACGGTTGGGGTCAGTGCTTTCCCATCCTCTCCAGCCCCAACTCTCCGCTCCCAAAGTCACTTTGACCGCGATGATGCAGGAACCGGGAGCAGAGACCAGCCCTGCTCCAGCCCCAGGGCTCCACGAGGAACACGGCGCTGAGTGAGGTCCCGTGTCCCCGAGGGACACAGCCACCTGCTGACACAGGGACACAGCACCGGGACACAAACCATGCCAGGTGAAGGGGACTGGGGACAGTGCCACACACCCCACGCCCAGGAGAAGTGACCTTGGCTCCCGGGGAACACAGCCACGTCTCCCTGCTTCCTAAAAAGCTGGTCTGACCCCAGCAGGGCCGTCCTCCAGCTTTTTTCTTCTGTCCCCAGCAGAAAAGCAGGGCGAGACGTGCTCTCAGGGGGCTTCTTCCCTTCTCACTGCACAAACTGTACCGATCTTCCGGCTCTTAAAGACCTGGTGGCTGCAGCAGGTTCCTCCCGGGCAAACGGTGGCCACGGCTGCGCAGGACAGGCCCAGGGGACGGCGGTGCCGGGGTGGGACCACGGCGTGTCCACGCTCCGGCCCCCCGGCTGAAGCACAGCCCCCTGGTTCGGGGCAGAAAGGCAGCGAGAGGGGAGAAACGCCCGATACAACCTGAGCCAGGGCAGCAAATCGGGGGGTAAAAAAAAAAATAAAAAAGGATGAAATAGCTGAGGTGGACACATTCAGAAGAGAAATGCAGCACGTACTCTTGATAGCAAGTTAATTAATGTCAGACAACGAGCTGTGGTGTGGGGAGGCCCCTGGAGTGTTCTCACATAGACCAGCCGAGGCTCAGCCCCGAGCCAAAGGGCTTGAGGCCGGTTTCAGCCTTGACTTAAAAAATCAGGGCAGAACATTCCCTTCTGGCCCAAAACCCAGGTCGCAGAGACAGCCACGCAGGGGGGGCAGGGCTGCAGGGCAAGATCTGGCAGCAGCAGCCCCCAAAATCCCACCTCCCCCCAAAGCTGAGACACCCTCTTGTTGTCCCAGCAGTTGGCCATGGGTCTATAAGTACGGATCTAACCCTCTCGAGGACCTGCCACCACCTTCTGCCACCCTGCAGGGGACAGGGGACACGCAGCCCCCCCACTGCCGAGCACTGAACACATCGTGCCCGTCACAGAAACCTCACTCCCTTCGCGTTTATTTATAGCAGGAGCCTGGATTTTACTCCAAACACAAAAACAGGAGTCAGCGGCAGCCCAGTAATTATTTCAAGTGTGGTCATTTTTATTGCCATGAATAAAAAATAAAGCTGCTCTTCTGAAGTGAACGTCTACGGTTTCCCCGGGTTCTATACGAGCGAGGGCCTTGATTTAGGATTGTACAATAGAAAAGTAAACCAGAACAATAAATCCCATCCACACAGTTCTTGTAAAAAGCTATCTATTTCTGTTTTGACCGTATAAAAAAACCAAAAACAACAAAAAACCAACAGGAGAAACTCGACAGGGAATATACAAGCCACATGTGGAATTTTGACAAATGTTACCAATTTCAAGTGATCCGGGCAAGGGTTTAATAATCGGCGGCACAGCCAAAATTCAAATCTTTCCAATTCCAAATTTTCCTTCCTCCCCAAAGAAGGTGGGGGGCAGGGAAAAGCTATAAGAGTGAGAGGGCGCAGGCGTTGCAGCCTGCGAGAGGGCGGCTCGGCTCGTCGAGCTGCTTCAAGGCTTTCCCACTGCGGGGCTGGCACCGCTGAGATAAAAGTCAGACCGGATTCTGTAAACGGAGGATTTTGCCAGGGCACGAATCCCACCGTCTCCTCGTCGGCTTCACTGGATCTCCCCCATGTACAGTCTTTTGTCGCTGGACGCGGAGAGTACTGCGAGAGAGAGAGAGGGGGGAAAAGGGAGGGATATGAAAATGAGCAGTTTGAGACCTCCACTAACGACCCAGCATTTGAATCGAACCACTCATTTCGCCTGCCGTAAGCTGCCTAGAAAGCCAAATTTCATTTTGCTCCCCCCCCAAAACCACTTCACGGAAGGACTGACTCTGACACCTAATGGGGCGCTGCGCGTCGTGGCTGCCGTTCCCCGGTCCCGAGGCGGGCGTAACGGTGCGCTGCCGGCGATGGCTCCGCATGTCAGGGGCAGAGAGAGGCGTATAAACGGGCTGTTAATGCTCTCGAGCATCCTCAAGCTTTATTTTCATGGCAAGGAGCGTTGAGATCGCTGCCGCCGGGACCGCGCGCCGCTAGAGGGCACAGGCTGGCCAGGAAAGCCTCATGGAACCTTATTATTTCATCAGAACAGGCAAAATGCAGCTGGCACCCACCTACAACGAGCCACCGACGCTCAGAAAAGGCTCTTCAGGGAATTCAAGACACAAGGGTCAAAAGAATGCCCCAGAAGCACTGCTCTTGACACTGCCAGTGGTGTCACCTGAGTCCGGGGGAGATTTGAGGGGTTTTTAAGTGAACTCGCAGCCGGGTGTCCAACACCTCCCTGCGTGTCGGCTCCCCGAGCAGCCTCCCGTGCCGATGGAGAGGGTGCAGAGATTTACAAGGTTAACGTTGCCAGAAATCAATTGCGTAAGTCGGGTGCAACGCCTGGATGGATTTTTAATTTTTATTTTAAGCCGAGTGATTGATTGACAAAGGGGAGCTCAGCAGAACACAACTGCAACCGAGGCGCTCCAAGCCCGGGAGGAGACAAGGGACCGCTCTGCTCCCCCAGCACAGGCTCCCGCCCGAGGACAGGGCCAAGGAACAAACCCATAACTCAGTGCCCTGCAGCAGAGACTGTCACCCGCGGCACAACCCAGCTCTTGGCTTCACTTCGGGGTTGACTCTGTCAATTTTTGGCTGGAGCGAGGTGGTGACCAGGCCGACGGTGCACGTGTTTCCATAGAAACAAAGAGCACCCCGCGGGGCTGCCTGCGCCGCGCACCGCGCCAAGAAACCGGGAGGAAATCTGGTCTCGGCTGACGCGCGGTGGTTACAATCCTTCTGAAAAAGCCACCACGAGCATTGTCTCACCCAGCGCTCATAGGTGGTGCTATGGTTGGACTTGATGATCTCAAAGGTCCCTTCCGACCAGGAACATTCTGTGATTCTGTGCCAAACACCAACGGGGACAAAACCTGCTGCACCAAGAGCTTCCTTCTTTGGGTAAGTGAGGAGATCCCAGGCTGGGGACACTCCCAGGTGGGCACTGTCCCCTCTGATCACCAAATCATAGAATGGTTTGGGTTGGAAGGGACCTTAAAGACCACCCAGTGCCACCCCCTGCCCTGGGCAGGGACACCTCCCACCAGAGCAGGTTGCTCCAAGCCCCCTCCAACCTGGCCCTGAACCCCTCCAGGGATGGATATATCCCTGGTGTCCAAACTGAGGTACCCCAAAACCTTTTAGTATGGCCCTTGGGACGTTTGGACAAGCCCTCAGCAGCAAAGCCATGGCTCATGGTCACCCACAGGTGACCACTAGCCCAGACCACTAGCCACCCTGCTGCTATCCGGGTGTCCCCCCAGGTCTCCACCCGGGCAGGACACAGCAGAGCCCCCACACTCAGCCCAGCACCCCAGGGCACCCCCAGCCCAACTCCCCTCTGTGGGAGAGCAGCAGGCAGGAGTCTGCTGCCCCTAAATTTGTCTCTGATACTCGGAGCTCTGGGCCACAGGGAATTTTGGGGCTGTTTTCCAGAGGATCACCCGTTTCAGCCAGCCCGAAACTATCGCCCCAGCTGACCTGAGGTGGGGGGGACTTACTAATGGGTTCCTCAGGATGGAAAGCCAGTTCGTTCACCGACCCAGCGTGGCCTGGCAGCTTGTACAAAATCCTCCTGGATGTGGTGTCCCACACGTAGACAAACCTACAAGAGAGTCATTATGAGCATGGGCATTTGAGAAGGGAAAGCAGCTTCCCCCCCGGCCCCCACCAACGGCTGGTTCCTGCAGCGGTTCAACACCCGGGCTGAAACAGATGCTTTTAGTGAGGATGAACAAGGAGCTTCTCAGGAGCAAAACGCTGATCTGCCCGAAGCAGAAGAGCAGTCTGAGCAGGTAGGACCAACGTGTCGAAAGCCTCACAGCACAGCAGCCCCACTTCACCTCTCATGAAATGGGATTTGGAGATGGATTTAAAAGCCTGAGGCTGTAGAGACCCTCAAACCAGCAGCAGCGCAGCGGGCTAAGGGAGAAAATTAGCGTTGGGAGTGGGGTTCTCAGCCACACAAATACCTGCCTGCAAGCCCGGCGGCCATCCTTGGTTTGGGCTGGCAAACAGCAAGGAGGAGCCCAGGCGCTCGCCCAGCCCCTGTGACAGCATAATCCCTCACAGCCAACAGCTTTATATATGGATTTCTTCCTGCTGTGCCACTGAAGTCATCATCCAGCCACAGCATTTATCAGGGGGCTGATCAGATTGCGCTGAGCCCTTTGATGAAGCTCTGTGGGTCTCACCGCGGGCTCCCACCGCTGCCGGGTCCTGCCTGGGCACCCCACCTCAGCTGAAGGGCCAGAAGCCACCAGGAACCTTCAGGCAGGAGGTCAGAAAGAAACTGCTGGCACCAAGCATGGACCAGCTTTCAGATTACTCTTAGAAATGGTCACAGAGAGTGGGGGAACCGGTGCCTTGCTGTAAATTACCCAAGATCACTGCTCATCCCCCGCGGGTGTCAATTCTGCCTTTACGGAGGGGTGGCTGCACACAAGCTCCACCAGGAAGCAGAACGATGCTTTGACCTGGGTTATGGTGAGCACCCGAATGACTGAGTGGGATTTTTTTAATATATCAAAAAATGAGAAGAGCCCTGAGCAATGTCCTGTAACCCAGGCAAGGCGATGCTGCCCCCGACCCGCGCAGGAACGCTGCACCCCTCCCTTCCAAACACACGAGATGGCATGTCACAAGGTTCCCAGCTCTGCAAAACCAATGGGTGGCTCAGTTCTGGACTACACTCACTCTGCCTTCACTCTTCAGGAGGTGACTGGCAGCTAAAATGAAATCTGCCAGGGCAGAAAAGGGAAGCAGCAGGGCAGGAGCAGGCTGGGTTTGGCGTGAAGGGCAGCTCTGCTGCCCACATGCCCCAGAGGCATCGCTACGGCTATTTACAGGGGACTGCAGAGGGTGAGGGCACTGGGGACAGCCCATAAAACACACATAAAATCAATTTACTGCACTCCAACCCTGCAAATGCCACTGTGCATCCCCACGTCTCGCCCGCACAAACTCAGACACACCGGGGGTCGAGAGCCCTTCCAGCAGCCCCACACGCAGCCCAAGCGCTGAACACCAAGGCTGGACCGTCTCAGGTTTACGCAACGCTCCCAACAGTGGGGTCCCCAGCTTCTCTTCCTTTCCACCTGCCAGGGCTTTGCAGACCGGATGAAGAACAAGATTTGCTTCTACAATTATCCTGTATTTGGGTTGAAATAGAACTGAGCTTCTTTTCCCCCCTAAAAAAGCACTGAATTATTTATACCACTTGCTGGCAAGATAGAGAGGACACTGGATACCAACCCGGGGCAAACCTGCTTTGGTAGGACCATTCATGTTCAGGCTGGTGCTATCTTTCGGCTTATTTTCTTTAAACACATAAAAGGGAAAAATTCAAACCTGCAACTTAAGTCATGAATGTTACTTAAAGCAGTATTTCTTCAAGCACAACTGCTTATCTAGCAGGCAAGAACTGTATCTCAAAGGACTCTGCTGTTCTGTTTTTAATTTGGTATTTCAAAGCAGGTGAGCACTTGAAGTAGTTGATTTTTCTACAACCTGAAGGGCTCGACAGCGAAAAAAGTACTCAGGTAATTGTCCCTCCAACATACACACACATCCACACAATGCAGAGAGAGAGTAATCATTGGGGAACTATTTTGTACTCAGACAAATGAAACATTTGTTTAATCTTGCTTTGCTTTCCCAGCAGATAATACTCAAAAAAAAAAAAAAATTTAAAAGCTCAGAGAGAGCAGAAAGCTTTGAGGAGCTTTGTCTAACCTGCCCCGGGGTCTGGCTGCGTGCTCTTTCCCACCAGTGGCACACGGAAGCTGCTGTCAGAGCAGAGAGCTACAGCTGCACCTGCAGAACCAACCTAACGGCCTGGCCAAAGACTGGCCTGAAACCGGTCTGAGACTGGCCCGAGACTCCCAGCCACACTTTGCCACCGAAGGGACCAGCCGCAGCCTTGGGGCTCCCCCAGTGCTGGTACTGCCCAGTAGGACTGGAAAGGAGAGTCACGTCTCAGGCACTTGCTGGGACAGCTGGCCCCACTATATCTGGACGGTGAGAGCTGAAGTTCTCCCTATCCTCTATCAGAAACTCATTAATTTGCTGATTACTACTGCTGCATGCCCTGGACTCCGGCCTGCAGGAATTCCTGTCTCGATGTCACTGAGAGTGCGTCTGGATTTGCTCCAGCAGAGGTTGGTGTCCTTCACGGTGACCTTCAGGGTCTGGCACAGACCCTCTGCTGGCTTCCTCCCTCTGTCCCTTCTACTCCTCAGTTGCCTTAGTTTATAGAATATCTCATTTAGAAGTCCAATATGTCCTAATTTAGTCAGCTCTTTACTACTTCCTACTCATTAATTACAGTAAGACTCAAGAACGACCCTCGTAGCACCACTGGTGTCTCCTACAAGCCACCACGCAGAAATTTAACTGGTATTTGTGGTCTTTCCAAGTATAACCCCTCACCACACACACTTCCCCAGACTCCCTGCTTCTCAAGGACTCTCACCAGCATCTGCTGATGTGACTGCAGGGACCGAGCCCACAACAGCCAGAGTCCTGTCATCTGCTAGTCCTAGGGTGGGAGTGGTGGTTGAACAGAAGCTGTAATGCTCATCTATAGACAGCTTTGGACAATAATAGTAAGATTTTACAACTATATGGTGCTCCCTCCACTGACACAACGTAAAGGCAGAGAATGAAGGGGGGTTGTTTGGGTCTTTACACCTCCCCGCACAACTCTGGAGTCTTCGTCTTCATTTTGGACGTGATCCAGCTCATTTCAGGAGTGAGCACTCCCAGAACCGTTTGGGGTGGATTGCACAGAGAAACGCAGCGAGAACTCACCTGTCGGCCGATCCCCCCGCGATTTTACTCCCATCCGGGGACCAAGAGCACCTCAGAAGATTCTAAAATAAAAGAATATGCACAGATCTATTTCCAAGGAAAGATTTAGTTTTTCCCTTCCACTTGAATTAAAATCACCATGAGACTTTAAATATCATGAGCACCGCTTTAATGATCTCCCTTCAGAAGTGGAGATGGTAATTACAGATTTTATTTTATTGCTGGAAACATCCAGCGCCTTGTTATTCTACACAAAGTAGATAGTAAATGTAGAAAATACTTAATTTACAGCTAATTATAGCTGAACCGAGCAAAGAAATCTTGTTACTGCGGCTTTAATTGGAATCCCACTTTGTGCATTAATCTTTCTTTGAATTCTTATTAAAGCCTTCCTGGCTTAAACTTGAACTTAAAAAACAATTTGCAGAAAAGTTAATAGCAGCAGCATTTTACAAACAATCATGTTTTAGTCTGCAGCACGCTCACCTTTTCAAAATTATGGACATTCCCCTGGAAAATCTTTACACATCTCTCTTTAGGGGCAAACGGTCGCACATCCCAGATGCGAACTGCAAGAGAGAGCTCACAGTAATTAGCTGGAGAGGCAGAGGCAGGGGGGGCAAGGTCAGCTTCTGACAACGTTTCTTTTCCTGAGACATGTCACTAACGAGCAAAGACCTGGTCACGCTCCTTCTTCTCTTTATGCTTAGCTTTCCTCAGAAGCAGAAGGAAACCAGCAGCTTTCCCCCGCAGAAAGCTTTGCTATGAAAGGTCAAATGCAGAAATTTGTAATTACACCCAGACCACTGCCAACAGGAGGGGAAAAATCCCAAACAGCTGTTACACCAACGAGCCACCATCTCCTTACACGAGCAATTTGCTTTATTCTAAAACACTCCCTGATCACGCTCCCGATCAGAGCAGCTTTGCTGAGCACCCCCAGGCGGGAGACGGGCGGTTTGGAACTGGGCTGTCCCTCCCCTCCCGCGGGGGAACGGCCAAACCGCCCCGACGAGAGCCAGGCCACCACTCGTGTCCTCGCTGCCCTTCGGGAGCCGTGACAAACCCTTCCAGTGCAGCTGCTCCCTCCCTGCGAAGGACGTGACTGTCACCGGCATAACAAGAATTCAAGCTTTATCTCCGGAGCCAACGTCCCTTCAGCCCAGCCCCACGTCTGGCTCTTGTCTTTCTACATCAAACACTTTGGGCTGTTCCTTCCAAGCTGGCGTGAGAAAGTGGCGCCCGGTGGCATCGGGTAGGACATACCTATCCCGGGCTGTGTAGGGAAGAGGGTGACCAGTGGGTCGAGGGAGGTCATTCTCCCTCTCTCCTCTGCACTGGTGAGGCCACAACTGGAATCCTGCATCCAGTTCTGGGCCCCCCAGTTCAAGAGAGACAGGGAACTGCTGGAGAGAGTCCAGCGTAGGGCAACAAGGGTGATGGAGGGATTGGAGCATCTCCCTGATGAGGGAAGGCTGAGGGAGCTGGGGCTCTTGAGCCTGGAGAAGAGAAGGCTGAGGGGAGACCTTAGTAATGCTTCCAAGGATCTAAAGGGTGGGTTGAGGGAGGATGGAGCCGGACTCTTCTCAGTGGTTCCCAGTGACAGGACGAGGGGCAACGGGCACAAGCTGGACCATGGGAAGTTCCACTCCAATCTGAGGCAGAACTTCTTTGGGGTGAGGGTGGCAGAGCCCTGGCAGAGGCTGCCCAGGGAGGGTGTGGAGTCCCCTTCTCTGGAGATCTTCAAGCCNTCACACCAAACAAGTTCTTCCCCACATCTCAGCTCCATCTCCCCTCTTTCAGGGTCAAACCCTTCCCCCTCCTCCTAGGGCTCCCCTCCCTGATCCAGAGTCCCTCCCCAGCTTTCCTGGAGCCCCTTGAGGGACTGGAAGGGGCTCCAAGGTCTCCCCGGAGCCTTCTCTTCTCCAGGCTGAACCCCCCCAACTCTCTGAGCCCCCCCTCCCAGCAGGGGGGCTCCAGCCCTCCCAGCATCTCCGTGGCCCCACTCCAACAGCTCCATATCCTTCTGCTGTTGGTGGCCAAATGCTGCCTTCACCCACAGAGGAAGAAAACCCCAGCCAAGATGTGCAGAGGGTCCATGGTGAGGGCATTGGAGTTGCTTTGCTCAGCAGCTGAGCACATTTTGGGACAGCTGTCACCTCCTGCCACGTCCACACCACAATTAGGGAGGTCATTCTCCCCCTCTGCTCTGCACTGGGGAGGCCACAACTGGAATCCTGTGCCCAGTTCTGGGCTCCCCAGTTCAAGAGAGACTGGGAACTGCTGGAGAGAGTCCAGCGTAGGGCAACAAAGGTGATGGAGGGATTGGAGCATCTCCCTGCTGAGGAAAGGCTGAGAGAGCTGGGGCTCTTGAGCCTGGAGAAGAGAAGGCTGAGGGGAGACCTTCTTCATGCTTCCAAGGATCTACAGGGTGGGTTGAGGGAGGATGGAGCCGGACTCTTCTCAGTGGTTCCCAGTGACAGGACGAGGGGCAACGGGCACAAGCTGGACCATGGGAAGTTCCACTCCAATCTGAGGCAGAACTTCTTTGGGGTGAGGGTGGCAGAGCCCTGGCAGAGGCTGCCCAGGGAGGGTGTGGAGTCCCAAATCTGGAGATCTCCAAGCCCCGCCTGGATGCTCCTGAGTGATGTGCTCTGGGCAGCCCTGCTTTGGCAGGNGCAGAACTTCTTTGGGGTGAGGGTGGCAGAGCCCTGGCAGAGGCTGCCCAGGGAGGGTGTGGAGTCCCCTTCTCTGGAGATCTTCAAGCCCCGCCTGGATGCTCCTGAGTGATGTGCTCTGGGCAGCCCTGCTTTGGCCGGGGAGTTGGACTGGAGGATCTCTAGAAGGTCCCTTCCAACTCTGACAATTCCCTGATTCCGTACCTGTGTTGTCCATTGCGTTGGACAGCAGGTAGGAGCCTTCTGAGCTGAGGCTGAGGCCCGTCACCGAGTCCGCGTGGCCTCGCATGGTGTACGTGAGCTTGTTCTGGCGCAGGTCCCACACCTTTCAGACACAACAGTGCAGTTTAACAAAAAGGCAGCCAAGACTGTTGGAACTGTGGTCAGTCATCTGAGGACAGGGGCTTTCAATTTCAGTTGGTGGGGTCTGAACAGCTAAAATACAAGGCTAGAATTTTATTTGCTTAGTAGGAAAAACAGATTTAGCCCCTTAGAAGATTTCTTACAACAGGCATCCAACCACCAAGGAGCTAAATGTCACCAGCCTCATGGATGCAGGAATCCCTCTCTACCCGTCTATAGCTCTCTTGGCTCCCAAATTTCACTGACTGATGGTACAGACCCAAAAATCCCCAAATTTCACGCTGTTCTCTCCCAAAGAGGGGCAGTGGGAACAGATCTCACGTGAGCGCTACGCTTAGCGATGGCTCTCTGGCAGGCACGTGCTCCCCACGCCTGAGGTAATGCTGGAGCCCGAGGTTAAGGGGCAGTAAGAGAGACCGAATCATACGGCTCTCAGGAGAATCTCAGTCACCAGCTGAATGAAACGCTGAGCTCGCTCTCAAATAAGAACTTTCCACACCAGCAGGTGACAAAGTAAGTTGCAAACTGGAGCAGAGGGCAGAGAACGTGGATGCGTCACCACATTTTCTTTAGTTTACCTCATATATGGCTCCAGAGCCTGCGCGAGAGGCAGAGGCTGCCAGGAGAGGCAGCATTCCACATGGGCTCCAGCGGGTGACAGCAGCGCCAGGAATGCCAGGGCTGCCCAGGCTGTCACATGGCAAACGGCCCTGGACCACCTCCCTCAGAGTTTATTGGCCCTGTATCAACAGCGAGGTCGGGCACGGCGGGTCCGCGTGGCTCTTGTGACTGTAAAATTAACAAACGGGCTTCCACACTTGTCCTTGACCAACGCGAGGTGTGACGGGATGGAAAAGGCGTGTGCGCAGTCGGAAAGGCACGCGGGGACACGCGGGCATCCTACCTTAATGTCGTTGTCGATGCCTCCAGAGATGATCTGATCACTGGTGTCGTTGAAAGTCACAGCCAAGACCTGGTACGTGTTCTGGAAGGTCTGGACGGCAGCTTTTTTCCTGATGTCCCACAGCTGAAAGGACACAGCAGTTGTAAAAGTTGCACAGAGATACACAACCATAAAGCTACAGGAGGCTGCACAGATGTTTGCCAGAGACTAAGAACACGCTCCTGAAATCCCCTCTTTTAGATCTTAGGAGATCTCTATAAAAAACATAATAAAAGCCTGGTGGGGTCAGAGGATGGGAGTGAGAGCGAGGGAAGAAGGGGCTGGTATGTGAGATTTCATTAACAGCTTGCCTTTCTCCTGCTTTCTTAACACAGTTCAGTGGGAAAAGTACAACTGAGCAGTTGAATCTTCTTCATTCCCCCAAAGAATTACAGAAAAATAGCAGCAGTCGAACTTTATTTAAAATTTTTGATTTCTGAAATCCAAGTTATTAGATAATGAAATCAGAAGAGCAATGAAAGAATGAATTTAGCCCACTTAAATGGGAAGACCCAAAAAATTCTTTCAGAGATCCCATCTTACTTTCACCCCGGGCTACCTCCTTACACAACGTACTGACCTTCACGGTCCCATCGTCGCTGCCGGTACAGACCAGCTGGGGCCCTCGCCTCGCTGGGTAACAGGAGTTAACGAAGGAGGTATGGCCCTTCAGCCTCTTCACTCTCTCCCCAGTCTCACTATCCCACACGGCCACGGTTTTGTCTGTGGATGCGGAGAAGAGCATGCTGCGGAGAAGAAGCACCGTCAGGTTCTGCATTTCCAAAACATTTCTCCCTTCTCACCCGTTTTACTCTCGAGTTCTGGGATCAAAGGTGGAAATATTCAGCGGGAACACGCCACGGAGAAGGATCTCCCCAACATACCCCGACAAAGGCGGTGTTTCAGAGCGGGCTGACTGGCAGTGCTCGGGAGGCACTCGCATTAACACCCATTTCTAGATACATATAAATTGGTTTTCTGCCTCCTCAAACACTATCTGGGATGAACCCAGGAGGGAAAGCTCAGCGGCAATAGTGGAACGGCCTTCTAAATTAACAAATATCTCATTTGCTTTCTTTCCCTCCCCGGTGTCTCCAGATGATTTCACTGAATTTCACTGAATTTTTAGAGTTGGAAGGGACCATAGAGATCATCTAGTCCAACTCCCCTGCTGAAGCAGGATTGCCTAGAGCTAGAGCATGTTACTCAGGAGCATCCAGGCGGGGCTTGAAAATCTCCAGAGAAGGGGACTCCACACCCTCCCTGGGCAGCCTGTTCCAGGGCTCTGGCACCCTCACCGTGAAGAAGTTTCTCCTCATATTTGAATGGAACCTCTTATGTTCCAGCTTGTGCCTGTTGCCCCTCGTCCTCTCACTGGGAACCACTGAAAAGAGTCTGGCTCCCTCCTCCTTCAACCCACCCTTTAGATCCTTGGAAGCATTGATAAGGTCTCCCCTCAGACTTCTCTTCTCCAGACTAAAGAGTCCCAGCTCTCTCAGTCTCTCCTCATAAGGGAGATGCTCCAATACTTGAATCATCTTTGTTGCCCTTCGCTGGACTCTTTCCAGTAGTTCCCTGTCCCTCTTGAACTGGGGAGCCCAGAACTGGATGCAGGATTCCAGTTGTGGCCTCACCAGTGCAGAGTAGAGGGGGAGAATGACTTCCCTTGACCTGCTGGCCACACTCTTCCCTATGCAACCCAAGATACCATTGGCCTTCCTGGCCACAAGAGCACACTGTTTGCTCATTGTCATTTTACTGTCCACCAGGACCCCTAGATCTTTCTCTTCAGTAGTTGCCTCCAGCAGGNAGAGGGGGAGAATGACTTCCCTTGGCCTGCTGGCCACACTCTTCCCTATGCAGCCCAGGATTCCGTTGGCCTTCCTGGCCACAAGAGCACACTGCTTGCTCATTGTCATTTTGCTGTCCACCAGGACCCCCAGATCTTTCTCTTCAGAAGTTGCCTCCAGCAGGTCCACCCCTAACCTGTATTGGTGCCTAGAATGAGTCTCTCCATTACCTTCCCAGGGATGGAGGTGAGACTAACTGGTCTCTAGTTCCCAGGGTCCTCCTTCTTGCCCTTTTGGAAGACTGGAGTGATGTTGGCCTTCCTCCAGTCCTCAGGCACCTCTCCTCTTCTCCATGACTTTTCAAAGATGATAGAGTGGCCCAGCGATACCATCTGCCAGCTCTCTCAGCACTCGTGGGTGCATCCCATCAGGGCCCATGGACTTATGAATGTCCAGTTTGGCCAAGTGGCCCCGAACCTGGTCCTCCTCTACTGGAGGAAAAACTTCCTCTCTCCATACCCTCCCCCTCCCTCCAGGGCCACAGATTCATGAGGGGCAGCCTTAGCAGTGAAGACTGAAGAAAAGAAGGCATTCAGCAACTCTGCTTTCTCCGTGTCTTCCACCACTAGGGTGCCCATCTCATTCATCAGTGGGCCCACATGATCCCTAATCTTCCTTTTACTGTTTACATACTGAAAAAAACCCTTTTTGTTATTCTTAACTGTAGCGGCCAAGATGAGCTCAGCTTGAGCCTTGGCCCTTCTAATTTTCCCCCTGCATATCTTCACTGCTTCCTGGTATTTCTCCTTGCCTGCCAGGCCCCTTTTCCAAAGATCATAAACCTTCTTTTTGTTGCTGAGTTCCAGCCAAAGCTCTCTATTTAGCCAGGCTGGTCTTCTTCCCTTCCTGCTTGTTTTTTGGGACTTGGGTATGGCTCTATCCNAGTAGAGGGGGAGAATGACTTCCCTTGACCTGCTGGCCACACTCTTCCCTATGCAACCCAAGATACCATTGGCCTTCCTGGCCACAAGAGCACACTGTTTGCTCATTGTCATTTTACTGTCCACCAGGACCCCTAGATCTTTCTCTTCAGTAGTTGCCTCCAGCAGGTCCACCCCTAACCTGTACTGGTACCTGACATTCTTCTTCCATTGAGACTAACTTTCCACTGTTCCTCAAGACTGAAATCAAGGGCGCTGGGGGGTCATGGGTGACTCCAGATCCTTTTTCTTAATCTCAAGTAGGCACCACTCCTTACCCGTGAAACCCACACTACAAGGATTCGCTGCACGAGGACCCAGCAGGGGCACCGAGGTGCTCTGAGGGACTTGGGGCAGCACAAAGCACCTTCCTCAGAAGGAGCTGGGCCCGAGGCCAGAAGCCATTGCACAGCCCTTACCTGCCGTCGGTGTTATAGTGCAGCTCCATAACCGCCCCGCTGTGTCCCTTCAGGGTGGCGTAGTTATCGCAGTCCCCGTAAACGTTCCACAGCACTGGGGGAAAGGGAGGGAGAGGTAAGTCCAGGAAACACCTCCCCGTGTGGACGGAGCAACGCTCTGGGAATTCAACGAAATGAACTACGTCCCATTGCCACTGTCGCCTCCAGTCCGGGACGACGTGTAACAGTAAAGAAGTATCGTGTGAGTCCCAGGAGGACAGACAGCTTTTATGCTTTCAGATCATGCTGAATTTTTAATGAAAAGCAACGACCTTCACTCAGCAAGCTGAGCATTTCTGCAGATTGCTGCAGTCCCACACAGACCGATGGTAACCTGTGTGAGGGATCTGGGAACACAGGGCTATGACCGGCAAGGTGCATTACCAGTCCCGTCTGAGGACCAGCAGGACAGAGTCCTGCCAAAGGAGCTGGAAGAAGCTTCTTCCTCCCCAAATTGTGAAGCACCTCATGCTCAGGACCCAGCAAGCTAAGGACCAAGATAAGACCCCATCACTGCTCAACCATAGAATGACTAGAGTTGGAAGGGACCTTAAAGATCATCAAGTTCCAACCCCCTGCCCTGGGCAGGGACACCTCCCACCAGACCAGGTTGCTCCAAGCCCCCTCCAGCTTAGCCTTGAACCCCTCCAGGGATGGGGCAGCCACAGCTTCTCTGGGTAACCTGTTCCAGTGCCTCACCACCCTCACTGGAAAGAATTTCTTTCTGGCATCTAATCTAAATCTCCCCTCTTCCAATTTAAAACCGTTCCCCCTTGTCCTGTCACTGCACTCCCTGACAAAGAGTCCCTCCCCAGCTCTCCTGGAGCTCCCTTCAGATATTGGGAGGCTGCTCTAAGATCTTCCCAGAGCCTTCTCTTCTCCAGGCTGAACAACCCCAGCTCTCTCAGCCCAGACCTGGTTGGGCCAGTGGCACCTGGTACTCACGGATGAGCCTGTCGAAGCCAGCAGAGGCGAGAGTGTTGCCGTTGGGGTGGAACTTGCAGCAGTAAACCTCTCCTTCGTGCCCGGAGAGCAGCATGATGGGGGCCTGCAGGGAGGAGCAGCGTGGCGGGCCCTGCGGGAGGCAACGAGAGAGCTGGGTGAGGGGATGCCATGGAGGGGAACAAAGGGCACGGCCAGCATGTCAAGACCTCGCCCCCTCCATCTCACAGGCCTTCTCCCCTCACCCTTTTACCCCACTAGGGCTTCTTCCCCCCTCTCATCCCCTCATGGGCCTTCACAGAATCTTCATGGTTGGAAGGGACCTTTGAGATCATCAAGTCCAACCACACAAAAAAAAAACNACTAACACACACACACATCCACCACACTCCCCCACAGAGAGACAAAAAACAACAATCTCAAGCACTAGAGCATGCCCTGAAGAGCCACGTCTACACGTTTCTTAAATCCCTCCAGGGACGGTGACTCCACTACCTCCCTGGGCAGGCTGTTCCAGGGCCTGACCACCCTCTCAGCAAAGTCATTCTTCCCAAGATCTAATCTAAACCTCCCCTGCCCCAACTTCAGACCATTTCCTCTGCTCCTGGCATTATTCCCTTGGGAGAAGAGGCCACCCCCACCTCTCGACACCCTCCTTTCAGGGAGTTGTAGAGGGCAATGAGGTCTCCCCTCAGCCTCCTCTTCTCCAAACTCAACATGCCCAGTTCCCTCAGCCTCTCCTCGTGTGACTTGTTCTCCAGACCCCTCCCCAGCTTGGTGCCTCTCCTCTGGACACGCTCCAGCCCCTCAATGTCCTTCTTGTGGTGAGGGGCCCAGAACTGAACCCAGCCCTCGAGGTGAGGCCTCACCAGTGCCCAGTCCAGAGGCACCATCACTGCCCTGCTCCTGACACAGGCCAGGATGCCCTTGGCCTTCTTGGCCACCTGGGCACACTGCGGGCCCTGTCGCCCCCTCGCAGGCCTTTCCCCCTCACCCTTTTACCACACTGGAGTTTCCCGCCCCCCCCATCCCCTCACGGCCCTTCTCTCCGCCCCAAGCCCCGTCGCCCCCTCGCAGGCCTTTTCCCCTCACCCCACCGGCCTTCCCGCTCCCGCCACCTCCTCACGGCCCTTCCGCACCCACTCCAAACCCCGCCATCCCCTCACGGGCCTTCTTACCCGCCCCCCCCCACCCCAAACCTTCACGGGCCCTCCCCCCGCCGTACCGCCTGCAGCAGGGTCCCGGGGGGGGGCTGCCCCCCGCCGCCGCCGGCGCCCGGCGCCCCAGGCAGCTCATGGCGGGGCCGTTTGGCCGCTACGGGGACGAGCGGGAGGTCGGGGGCGGGGGCGGCCCCCGGGGCGGGGGGGGGCGCGGTGCCGGTGCCGGGGGCAGGGGCCGGAGCGGGGCCGGGGCCGGGGCCGGGGCCGCCCCCCGGGACCTTCCGCTTGTGCTGCTCGATCATCGCCGCCGGCCGCGCGCGCCCGCCCGCTCCGCCCCGCCCTCCTGCTCCGCCATTGGCCAGCGGCCCCGCTTCCCGCCGCGCCGATTGGTGAATGGCGGCCGGATAGCCCGCCTTTCGCCGCCGTACTTCCGGCGCGCGGGTGACGGCCTGCCAAGCGCCGGGTGCCGGGGAGCTTTCTCCACGCGGATTGGCTAATAGGGCCTGGAGGGCGGGCTCTGCCTAGCACGGATAGCACCGATTGGCTAGAGTGAGCCACTTCTCATCATCGCGCCTGGCGATTGGCGGAGTGAAGAGGTGCCGCAAGGTGAAGGGGGTGTGTAGAGGGAGCAAAATGGCGGCGACCGGAGCGGGCGAGTGATGGCGGCGGTTGAGGACTATCGCGCCGGGCGCTGAGGGGCCCCGGCTTCCCCGCGACCCCCGGGCTGGGGCTCTCTGGCCTCGCTTCCCCGTGTCAGGCCTGCGCTGGGCACCGGCACGGCGGTTTCCGGCCCTGGGCCTGCCCCGCAGCCCCCTGCCCCGGTGAGAGTCGCTGGATCCCGCGGTGTGCGGGCAGGGAGCGTGGGGGCGTCTGTGACCGGCGCTGGGGGGTCGGTGCCGGGCCGGAACCCAAGTCCAGATTAACTCCTCGCTGTTGGCTGCTCCGTGTTACCGCAGTTGCGTTTCCCGTGTTAATTTAGATATTTCTTTCCAAGGTGTCGCTCTGCTCCCGGGTGACCGGTGTGCGGGAGCCTCGGGGTGAATTCCGCTGGCGCCGCCTGGACCGTGGGAGCGTCTGTCGCCCGGGGCTGCGGGGATGGAGCCGCTGCCCGAGCTCTACGCCATCTTCCAGGGGGAGGTGTGTGAGGCTGCTGCCCGGGAGGCGTCACAGCCTGCGCCGAGCTGCTTTTCCTCTTTATTTTGTTGCTTTAGGCTCGGCTTAGTTCAGTGGCAGTTTGTGTAACTGACAGTTCTGTTCCGCATACACACGCATCTATACCTGTATCTATGTGTTTATTTATATACACATGTATATAAGATGCTTATCTGGCTAGTGTAGATTGGCTGAGCACACGTACCCCAGAAATATCAAGCATTGCAGTGTTTGTCCTGCCTTGAAATTTAAAACTGAAGGAAAGCAGAACTGTGTAGTCTTTCTGTGCATGTTGTTGCCCCATCCCCGGAGGGGTTCAAGGCCAGGTTGGAGGGGGCTTGGGGCAACCTGATGTGGTGGGAGGTGTCCCTGCCCAGGGCTGGGGGTGGGATGAGGTGGTCTTTAAGGTCCCTTCCAACCCAAACCATTCTGTGATTCTAACCTGTGGTTTGTGAAGGGCTTTGCCTCAGGTGTTGTACTGATTTTCTTCCCAGGTTGCCACAGTGACGGAATATGGGGCATTTATAAAAATTCCAGGCTGCAGGAAGCAAGGTTTGTTTCTCTCATTTTGTTCAGACGCTGTTTCATGTTGGCATGTTCAAGCCAACCAGTCATCCTCAGAATTAAAGGCTTGCTAGCTTTTAGAAAAAGCTCAGAAAAAGATGTTTTTTTTCCTAAGTTATGAATAAATTGAGGCTCTCAGAAAGTATTTAGAATGTGATGGTATGTTTGCACAAATACGAAAAAGACTTAGAGGACTGCAGGATATTTTAGAGAATCATTGTAAGGTGTTGGAAGAGCTATAGAAACTTTCTACAGTTAGATAATTTGCCCAACCTACTACTTCTATGACTGATACAAGTGAAGCTCAAATAAAAAAAAAATAAAATAGACAAGCTGACTGAAAGCTCCATCTATGTTTGTGGGAAACCTGCAGCTGAACAAACTCACTTTACAGAAGCAGCAGCACAGGGTGGCTGTTCTGCCAGATGCTGGCAGCCCCACAAATAACCCCTTCTCCGCTCTCCTCTTAAAGTGCCCGGTCACTCTAGTGCCAGTTCTAATAAAAGTTTGTGGACAGAGGTGTGGCTGCTGGAGGGAAGTTGCTTTGAGATCCAAACGGGCCCTGAAATGGGATTGAACAACAAGGTGTGTTTCCCTATTTATCTTTCCTTGTGTCATCCCGTCGCCCACGTGTCACTCGAGCAAATTAAAAACACAGTCTTGGGGCTGTGTCACCTTGGGATTACAGGACATCAGGGCAGCCTTGGCGTTTCATGCTTCCGACTTTGCCAGCAAGTTATTGTGCTGCTGATGCGTGAAATAGGCTCTTCATTCTCTGGTGCCTGGGGTGGCCTCACAGCACAGGCAGGAAGGGAGAGGCGCTACGACTTCTCGTAGCAGGCACTAACACGTCTCATATTTTGGGTAAAAAGATACTGCTTTGGGGCCCTGCTTCTCTGAATTAATTTGGAGCAGATCTTGCTGTGTTTGATTGATGCAACTAGTTGATTCTCACCTGCATAATGTACTGGAGGAAAGAAACAGTTAGTTTTGCTTAGGGCAACAGCTGAATGTGTTCCCTGTCCCCCCGAGCAGTGGTCTCCAAACGTTTTTGATTATGTATGGGCAATTAAAATCAGTTAACCCTATCAGTTAAAATTTTTTTTGAGCACACGCTCCTCAGTGTGTGTATATTTATTTATAAATTATATTATGTATACTACTGTCCTAATGTTACGTACCTTATAAACACACTCAAAAATAGAAATCAAAAAAGAGGACTAAAGATGACATAAACACTATTAATTTTTTCAAACGTTTTATTTATTAATAGTACAAAAATAATCTCTTTCCACTATCCACCCCAAAGGATGATCTCGCATCCACCCCACTTTGGGGACTGCTGTCCTAAGGGCAAAACTGACATTCAGTGGAGATTTATCTTGACGTTTTGCCTTTCTTCTCTTCCAAACCCATGACCAGGTCTTGTCCATAGGACTCACATGTCCTCCTGCCGTGTGGACAAACCCTCCGAGATAGTAGATGTTGGAGACAAAGTATGGGTGAAGCTTATCGGAAAAGAGGTAACGTTAATTCTTCTTTTAGTGCTGTGTAGATAAAACAGACTGCAGAACTGCTGAGAGCTGCTACACACAGAAGCTGCGTGTTCCTGTTGCTTTGTTGGGGTTTGACGGGCTCTGTTTTTGGTGGGGGAGTTCTCTTTACCCCCAGATATGACTTTGGGCTCATGGCTTCTGTGACTTGACACAAGGCAGTTCATAAAAGCTTTTGGCTTCAAAGCAAAACGCTTCCCTTTCATCCCCTGCGCATCCCTCGCAGGGATCACCCTCACTGTGGGATTTGGTGGCTAAATGAGTGATGTGAGAGGATCCCGAGATAAGAGCTGATACAAACACAGTTCACTAACTGTTTTGAGAGTTAGTTCTTAGAAGCTGAGATTTATGTTTGTTTATTTGTTTTCAAGAAAGTACCACTGGCGGTGAATTATGCCAAAGAGAAAATACAGAGGCTTTTTGTTTCTTTGTTTTGAAGTAAGAGCATGATGGATTTTCCTTCCCTCCCTACAATCTACATTGCCTTTTCTTAGAATCATAGAATTGTCTGGGTTGGACAGGACCTTTAAGATCATCAAGTCCAACCATCAACCTCACTCTGATAAAACCCATCACTAAACCATGTCACCAAGCACTATGTCAACCTGGCTTTTGAATCCCTCCAGGGATGGTGACTCCACCACTGCCCTGGGCAGCCCATTCCAAGGCTTCAGAACCCTTTCTGTGTCAAAATTGTTCCTAATCTCCAACCTGAGTCTCCCCTGCTGAAAATTGAGGCCATTTCCTCTTGTCCCATCACGTGTTAGAGACCGACCCCCCCTGGCTACCTCCGCCTTTCAGGGAGTTGGAGAGAGCGAGAAGGTCTCCCCTCAGCCTCCTTTTCTTCTGCAGAAAGAGCACATCATCTGTATTTAAAGATCACTTGGAACAAAAACTAAAGACTCTTGCTTTGGTGAGCCATGGAAACAAAGCAAGTTAACTGGATTTTGTTGGGTTCAAGGTAGAAGCGTTCAGTTCAAAGTTGCACAGGATTTTGCCATAAAGGCTTTGCATTTTTTTTTTTTTTTGGAAGAAGATAATAAAGTTGGTTTACAAAACAAGGATTCATTTTGTGGGAGATAAGGGAAACAGATTGAGAAACTTTATCTTATTTACAAAGTGTAGAAAAACTGTATGAAAGATTTTATAGCTTCTTTTTAGCCATCTGTGATGTGCTTTTTTAAATTTTGGTTTTTTTTTTTTTATATAAATTTTTATTAAGCCACTGTTTTCTTTGTCCAGAACACAGTTGTTGGGTTCCTGCCTTCCTTGTTTTAGAGGCAAGAGGCAGAAGAGTTTTGGAGAGGTGGACAGCGGAAGACTTCATTGTTAGATATCCTGCAAATAGCTGCTTAGATGTCATAAACAGTCAACATAGAAACGTCTTCAATAGCAGCATGGGTGAAAATGCAGAAAGTTGTTGGAAAGACTTTAAAAAAAAACCCCAAAAAACCAAATATTCAACTTTTGCTCTTGCTTTTAAAGCGATAATGTGGAAATCAAGGACTTAAGGGCTTACTCTTTTTTGAATCCTACTAGTAGAGACACACTAAACATTTTCAGTCTCCTAAGGGGATCAAAACGGGAAAAAAAGGATATAAATTTTCATTTTTCAGGGTTCAAGTTAGCAAAGTACTGGTCCAGGGGAACTGCCGTGGGGGTGGATTATTTGAAAATTACAGCAAAGCTTCCAAACATGGACTTGGGTTTGGCCATACCGAAAGCAGGATATTGGCCTGAACGGACCTATAGTTTGATCTTGTCTTATTATGCAGATAGCTGCTCAACAGAAGCTATTTTATTAGCTAGGGTACTCTAAAATGTAAATGCAGCTGTGAAATAATAGAAGAAAAGCACCTTCATGTCTTGTCTTTTGTAGTGCTGCTCTTGGCTGTCTGACAGTTTCCTTCTCTGTAGGCCTCCAAACATGGTGAATGGATGAACTTATTCTTCTCATTCCATCTGTTTCAGATGAAAGACGACAAACTGAAGCTTTCCCTCTCCATGAAAGTCGTTAACCAAGGCACAGGAAAGGACCTGGATCCCAACAACGTTTCTCTTGAGTAGGTAAATCTCCTGAGAGGAATATAACAGAGCAGACAGGTGGCTACTGCCCGCTTTGCCCTGCATTCCTGGCTTTCCTGCCATCCTTTTCCAGGTGCCCCCTCCTTTGGAGGGTGAGGGGGGCTCAGAAAGCCCCCCAGTGATGCGCTGGCTGGCTGGGGGGGCGATTGAAGGCACTGCTGTGGTTCCACTGCTGTGGAAAGAACTTCTTTGGTGTGAGGGTGGTGAGAGCCTGGCCCAGGTTGCCCAGAGAAGCTGTGGCTGCCCCATCCCTGGAGGGGTTCAAGGGCAGGTTGGAGGGGGCTTGGAGCAACCTGGGCTGGTGGGAGGTGTCCCTGCCCAGGGCAGGGGGTTGGAACTGGGTGATATTTAAGGTCCCTTCCAACTCTAACCATTCTGTGATTCATTCCAGCTGGGATTTGTCTCACTCCCACATGCTACAAAATCAAACCTTAACAGCTTGGATATTTCAGAACTTCCTCGTCTACCTTTTTGTTTGGTGATATCTCTTGCAGGTCAAATAAAATTGCTTTATTTTCATACTGGGGAAGTGTATGTATGTGTGTGTAGTTACATACAAAATGCAGATGTTAGTATAAAGGACGTAAGTGCAGCTCCCTGCATTTGTGTAGAGAGTGCTCGGTTAATCTCAAAAGTAGAAATGACAGGTAAATACACTGTTAACGATGTGGTTTGTCCTAATGAGCAGTTGGGCACCTCCATTCATTGTTTTATCTGATTAAGTGGTGTTTTTAGAGCAACATTTGAAAGAAACCTGCCTTTAGGTTGTGCCCATATAAATATACAGGGTTAAAGATGCGAGTGGATTGAAAATGGAGCTGTCCTTCTCTTTCCAGTCAGGATGAGAGGAAAAAGCGCATGTTCAGAGACTACACGAGCCAGAAGATCACGCTGGAAGCTGTTTTGAACACTGTGTGCAAGAAATGCGGCTGCAAAGGTACGTCCATGCAGCGGTGTCCTCTTCTGATGCATCCTTGTTCTAACCAGATACTGACCTGTAGTACTATGGCTGTGTGTAAGGACTGAATCTTCCTCTTTTAGAGGAGAACTACATTTTCTGTCACTTGTTACGAAAAAGAAAGGCTTAACGGATCTCCTCTTATAAAGGTTTGTTTCTTAAAATCCCATCCCTTTAAGCTTCCTGTGAAGAACCTTCCTCCTGAGCACAGGGTCAGTCCAGGTTCCCTTCCTGCAGGATTGGTGTTAATGAGTCTTGTAGCTGAGTTTTGTTCCAGTTTTGCATTTTAAGATATAAAAAGACTTGAGATGCCCAGAACCTACCAAATAAATTCATATTTGTGCCTTGATGTTCTCACTAGTGATGAATGAGAGCAAAGAGAATATCCGTTCCCCATGCTCTCAGCATCAGGGAAAGCAGCATCAAGGAAGCAGCTCTTTCTGGGCTGTTTCCGGGCTCATTTTCTCTCCTTGGACACATCATGTAGAACAACCTACAAAAATAAAGAATATTCGCTATAAACAACGTAACGTTCAGCTCCTGTGGGAAGGTGCATGTTCAGCTTGACCTTGCAGAAAATGTGCATATAATAGGGAACAAAGCAGAAATAAATACGTGCCTTCACCAGATCATTTCATTCTGAAGAGTGATCAGTGGAAAATTACTTCATGGAACACGATGTTGGATTGGGAGCAGCATCTTACAGCTCAAAACAAGCGTTTGTGTGTTGGATGTTTTTTTAACCTGGGGAAAAGTTCCTGTTTTGCCCAATCCAGCAATAGGAAGTTGGCTTATGTGATGCCTTTTCAGTAGCTTTTTGCAAGTTGCTGAGGCATAAAGTAGGGTTTTTTTGTACGTGGAGTTTTTGCTGCACCCTATTTGTCGTGTGTTACTTAGCCCTAGAGTGAACAGTTACGCTGGAGTTCATGCTGTTTGGGAGAAGGTTGGTAACGACTGTGGATCTCTGTAGCGGTAGATAACTATCTTTAAAATACCATTTTAAACAACCCCTAGAGCTTCCAGTTGGATTCTGCATATTTCCAGTCTGCTTTTTACTGGTGATGTCTACTCGGATAGATCTGCTTGCCTGACAGAGCTGCCGTTTCCAGTATAACTGTTAGTGGGGCAACTTTGATGTCTCCAGAGTAGAAAATGTAGAACCAGAGCGAGCTGATTTCCTCTGTATTGGTGGGTTTGGTCTCTTTTACCAGGTGCCTTTCACACCAACTCCCTTTCCCATACGTTTTTCCATGCTGTTTAAGCCCTTGCGCAGACACGTTTCTACCACTTGCCTTTGTTCAGACACGAGTGTTTTAGTTCTAACCTGACTAATCTTTCCAGAACGCCCTGGGTTGCGTCTGCTCCCCTGTTTAATCAGGGCATGCTAAACGAGCTGAAATGAAAGGTCCAAAAAATGTACAGTGTAGATTCTCCTATTGTAACTAGTAATAAAAAGATCATTGGGACACTTTAGGTGTCTGAAAGACAGTTATTTAAATAAAATAAAATAAAAAAGGGGTTGATGGTGTGGATTGTTCCTTCAAACGCTATTTTACAGGACATTTTGCCAAGGAGTGTTTTGTGCAGCCTGGAGGGACCAAATACAGCCTCATTCCGGAGGAGGAGGAGGAAGAGGAGGTGGCAGCAGCAGGATGTGAAAAGGATAAAAAGACCAGCCTGGCTGAGGATTCTTCAAAAAAAAGGAAAAAGGTAGGAGGTGCCCCACTGCTGGCCTGGAAAAGTGAGCCAGATATAGTTATGTCTGTGATTTACTGCAGCGCCGTGGTTGTGAGTAGCCGGTTCTGGGCTGAGGAAGTGGCTCAGTTTTGTGCAGGGTCTGTAGCAAAAGCAGGAATCTCCTCTGCAGACTTTTTAGGTAACTCTTATCCTTTCTCCCTGTATTCCTGCTAAACTGCCTTTAAGATGGTTCTGTGCTATGATGCACGGTCTCAAAAGATACTCCTTACAGTGAGAAAAGGGTTGGTTGGTTTCTATTTTTCTTTTTCTTTGGGACTTTCTGAGGCTCTATAGAAATTGCTTCAGTTTCCTGAATTTCTGTGGTTCTTCCAATAACCTCTTTCCCCTCCCTTTTTGCTGCTCTTGCCCCGACACCTTTCTTTCATCTGAACTCAATGCCCCGCTGCCTTGCTAAAGGGGGTGTCCTGACCCAGCCAGTGCCATGTGAACTGGGCTTATCTGCGTGTGGCGGGGGAAAAATCGCTGTTGTATTTGCACAGGGACCTTACTCCACTTCCAGGCACTAAAGCAATTTTTCTCTATGTGAAAATGTCAAGAGATAAGGGACCTTTTATGTCCCGTGTTTGAGCGCTGGCTTCAGAGCGGGCTGATGTAAAATGGGGGGTTGGGGGGAGACCTGAATCCAAACCAGGAGCGTTTGGTGGTCAGGCTGATAATACAGCGACAAGTATTCCAGTTCTAGGCTTCAGTAAATAAACTGTTTCATCAGCCCCTTCGCAACTGGAGTCCAACTTTGATTAGACTTCCACAGCCTTTTTTGGGTTGGTTTTGGGTTTTTTTTTTTCCTCCTTTCTTTTGATTTTTCTTTCTCTTTCTAGCTCTCTGGCCTGTCTGTATCCCCAGAGAGGGACGACAGGCAGGAGAGGTGGTGGGTTTGGGTTTTCAGGGGAAGGGTGTTGTAGGCAATTGCACAGAGAGAAGTAGCTTCCCAGGGCTTGGTTCCCCAGGCTCGCTGTGGAGTTGCACCAGTGCTAGCACTGGTAGGAGGGACTGTGAGCACTGGGAACAGGGAACGGAGGGGTGTGTTTTGATGGCAGCACTCGGAGCAGTCCAGAGTGACACCGGTAGCTGAAGTCTCGCTTCCAGTCAGGTTTTTCACTGGTGATCTGGTTTATGGCACTTTGATGTGCTCTTATTTGAGGAGGAGGGGAGTAGCTGGGGGGGATTGTAGGAGGGGACAGCACTGCAGTAGAAGAGCCAGGAGCATAGTTGTTTCTCCCCTACAGCCAGTACAAAATGAAGTCAGCGTTAATTCCACGTCCGATCTGCAGCTTTCTTTGCCCAGTAACGCTCTGGCTCTCTATCCAGTCGTGAGAACAGGATCTCTTCTGGCTGTAGATGCTGTTGCCTGGTTCTGTCCCGAGATGTGCTTTGCTTCCCCGCTTACATGGGTTCTCACTTCAGAATATCTTGGGCTTGTCTCTGGGTGTTGTTACCCCACGGTAGAAAATAAAGATACTCTTCTTTCTATTCTGATCTTGGAACCACACGATTGAGCCCGGGCTTGCTGCGACTCCGACCTTTCCGTGCTCCAGACTTTCTCTCTGGCCACCGAGCAGTGTGAGAGGCCATCGGTAACTCGCACTGAGACTTCTCCTGCCTTGGCTTCTCCTCCCTCCAGCAGCCAGGATGGTCTGGAAAAGACTCCTAAAGCTGTAATTTAAATGCCATGGGGGAAAAACTACCCTAAGAGGTGCACAAATAGCTCGTTATTGTATTGATGCCCATTGACGGGGCAGGGAGTCCCCGAGGAGTCTTGCCCTGCTGAGGCTACAGGATATGTGGGTCACTGGCCTGAATTTGTTACTCATTTTTTGGGGGTCTGTGGATTAATAGCCTTCCTTTAAATCGTGCTTGTTCCTTTGATCTTCCTCCCTTCTCAAGGAGGAGATCAAAAGTTTTCAGATGTTTTCCAGTGCTGGAAAATGAAACTTTGAGCCTTTTCAGAGACAGGATGTGGGATCCTCGCAATGAATAGCTCCCTTGTTGTCTTGAGTGCCTGCTGTGATCTTGTCTGGGAGCCACCATGTGCTTCCCTGCTCGCCTGGAGCCCTGGGGGAATTTACACAAAGTAGAAATAGCTCAGTCTACCTACTTACAATTGCCTTGTTGACCCCATCCCATCTGATTTTTGTAACAGAATGTAGAGCTTATATTTTTAAATGAGTATATAGGGAACCACTATCCAACAAGCATCCATTTAGTGCCATAGCAATGGTATTGACAGTTTTGGTTCCTCATGGTCAACATTTTCTCTTTCCTTCTAGATGCTTCCTGACTAGTCCCTGGGTGCTCTTTCCTCTCCCCAGAGACTCCTTTCCTTACAGAGGTACACCAGGGTCCTCCTTTTTTCTCGGCTTTCCTTCCCCATGGTTCCCCACTTCCCTCCCACCCAAGCTCCACAGCATTTACAGGAGTTGAAGCTGGAGGCTTCAAGTCTCTGCTCAGGTCCACGCTTCTGGTGTGACCGAGGGCACAAGTCTTTCTGGTGACAGATCATAGAATCATAGAATGGTTAGGGTTGGAAGGGACCTCAAAGATCATCTAGTTCCAACCCCCCTGCCATGGGCAGGGACACCTCCCACTAGATCAGGTTGCTCAAGGCCCCATCCAGCCTGGCCTTGAACACTTCCAGGGATGGGGCATCCACAACCTCCCTGGGCAACCTGTTCCAGGGTCTCACCACCCTCATAGTAAAAAATTTCTTCCTGATATCTAATCTGAATCTTTTTTCTTCCAATTTGAAACCATTTCCCCTTGTCCTATCATTACACTTCCTGTCAAAGAGTCCTAACAAGATCCCCTGTTAGTGCACATGAGAGTACTGTCCTGCCTCCTGTCATCCCGGAGAAAATCAGTGACTGCAGGAGACACAGGGATGCTGCCACCGTGGGAGTACCGGGGAGCGCCTTGAGGGGTCGCTGGCAGCTCCATGGGGCTCCATCCCCATCGCTTCTGCTCCGTGGGTCACAGGGTGAAGCAGATCCCATGGGAACATGGCAGCGTGTGGGTGCTGAGCCAGTGTGGGAGGGAGACGTGCTGGGAGGAAGCAGACCCTGTGGATTTTTCTCTCCTGTCTGTCTTGCAAGAAGAGATCTGCTGTTTCCACACCAGGAGTGACCCCTTTAATTTCAACTCTACCAAAGCATCACATCTTCCGTGACTTTCTTAACTTCCTTATCCCTGAGGTGGTTTTGTGATGGCCGTTGGAATGGCATAGTAAATGTGGTGGCTTTTTTGGCAGACTTTGCTGCTTCCTCCCACCCTGTACGAGATTTCCAGGGTGTCTCCTTGCAGAGGTTGTCTCTTCATGTAAGAGCCACACCTTCTTAATTGTTTGATCAGTGACCTGTAGTTCATCAGGCCTTAATCCATCCTCACTTGTACCTGGTACTTGTTTTACTAGTTCTTAAATGGCATTAGCTGAGTGCACAGCTCTTCACACACTACGCTGTTCTTCACACACTGTGCTGCTCCCTTATTACCTGTGCTTTTCTCAACTTTGCTCTATCTATTTAGTGACCGTAGACTGGATCCTGCTCATCAGATTAGTTCTGACTGATTCTCAAACAAGGCATGCACTGATACCTTTAGATTTATGTAATGACTCTTGTTTGGCATTGAATTGGACTTTTACTTTTTCCTTTTTTTTTTCCTTTTGAAAAATTAAGAAACCCTAGAAGGGATACTGGCACCTCTGTGGACATGCAGAAAGACACATGTCTGGAAATCCATTCTAATTTTTCCCAAGGACGGCCATAAAATCTCCAAATGAGACCTTAACTCCACAAAAGGGTCTGGCGAAAAATATTTAAACTTCTTGGAGAGTTCTGGACACTCCCTTCTTATCTCAAAATCAAATACCTGTAGAAGGAATGAACTGTTGTAACATTCTTAAAGCATAGCCCTGAGGAACTTTCCTTCCAAGGAACAGGAGGGAGCCTTGGGTGCTAATGTGGTCCCTTTTTGAAGATAAAGTAGAAGAACCCGCACTGTTGGCCTCTAACCCAGCCTGTTGCCCTTCTGCCTGCCAGCTCCCAGCTGGCAGTTTTGTAGATGAGAGATTGTGAAGGAAGCTCATTCTGTTTTGGCAGATTTGTGATCGTTATGTAAATTGGACGGGATGTGCAAGGAACCATAACGTGCAGGTCTTCCCTTTTGTTGATCCTCTGCATCTTTGCGCTGAGAGTCTGCTCGGGCAAAAACCCACTCCAAATGTTGACACAAATGCAGTGTTTGCAGTTCTGGGGCGTGCCTGGGACCTGAGCTGAGCTCCGTCCCTCACCAGCCCTTGCTTCTGGAGACCAGTTTGGAGCTTTGGGTGCAGCAGGGCTTTGCTGCTGTTGCTGGAGGCCGAAATCTGTCCTTCCCCTTGGCACTGCCCTCTCCACACGTAACCTAGAGAAATGCTCCCGCTTGTGCAGTGGTGAGGCCACTGGTAACCAGCAGAGTGCTTGTCTCCCAGTACCAGGGTACTGGAGTTCGAAGAAATCTGTGGTCTCATAGAAGGATGCTGAAAGATTTCATAGTGTTGGCCCAAATCTGGATTCTTCTCCCATTGTGCAGACCAATAACACAAAGCAGAGGTATTTCCAAGTTTATTCCATTTGCAGAAATGGGGTGTTCCTCCCAAGGGAACCTTACTTTCAAAAATTTCCCTTTTTATGCACTGATTATTACATATCCTAACCATTGATACATATTCATTGTTATGGGTCACGCCACCCCTCTGCAGCGCTCCAGGCGTGGGGCAGAGTGGCTGGAGCTGCCTGGCAGAAAAGGACCTGGGGGTGTTGGTCGCCTGTCGGCTGAACAGGAGCCAGCAGTGTGCCCAGGTGGCCAAGGAGGCCACCAGCATCCTGGCCTGGGTCAGGACCAGTGTGGGGAGCAGGACTCGGGAGGTGACAGTTCCCCTGTCCTGGGCACTGGTGAGGCCCCACCTCGAGGGCTGGGTCCAGTTTTGGGCCCCTCACCACAAAAAAAGACCTTGAGGGGCTGGAGCGGGTCCAGAGAAGGGCAACGGAGCTGGTGAGGGCACAAGTCTGGTGAGGAGAGGCTGAGGGAGCTGGGGGTGTTCAGCCTGGAGAAAAGGAGGCTGAGGGGAGACCTTCTTGCTCTCTCCAACTCCCTGAAAGGAGGGTGTAGCCAGGGGGGGTCGGTCTCTTCTCCCAAGGAACAGGTGATGGGACAAGAGGAAACGGCCTCAAGTTGCACCAGGGGAGGTTCAGATTGGAGATTATGAAAAGAATTGACCCGGAAAGGGTTCTGAAGCCTTGGACTGGGCTGCCCAGGGCAGGGGTTGAGGCCCCATCCCTGGAGGTGTTCAAAAGTTGGGTTGCCATAGTGCTTAGAGACATGGTTTAGTGATGGTTTTTATCAGAGTGAGGTTGATGGTTGGACTCGATGATCTTAAAGGTCCTGTCCAACCCAGACAATTCTACGATTCTATGAGTCTCTGTAATGACTGGGCAAGGTTTCTTCATTTCCTCTGTAAATCAGGGTGCAGAGTCTGTTGTCTTCTTCCACTGTTCTCTTTGGCTGGTGGTATCATTTGGTTGGGTGGTCAGAGAGTCGGTGGCCATGATCTCCCCCTGCTGAAATTCCCTTTTACCACCTCCTCCTCTATTCTTGGCAGTTCCAGGTGGTTTTCTGACCAGGCCTCCAGCTCATCATTCTCTTAACAGAAATATCCTTCTTACTAACAAAGCTACATTTTCTAGTAGTTAGTTGCTTAATTCAATCTTGGATTAATCCTGTCTAGTTACTGTTTCTCTGTAACTAATGAAACATGGTTGGGGCTGTACAGAGGACTTTTAGCAGCAGTGACATGTTCCCTTGGTTGTTTCGATTACGTGTTATGTTTCATTTTTCGAGCTAATACTAATTTTATTACAACAGCAGCAGCAGCACTGCCTCCTGCTATGGAAAATATTCAGCTCTTCCATTGCTGGCCTCTCCCTGCAGTGTTTGCAGTCCGGGGTGTGTGTATGTTGTAGCGTTTGCAGCACTGCACTGAAAGTGCTTTTTATCTGTTGGTGTCAGCAGTTTGGCTTTTAGAAGCCCCCAAAAAGAGGAGACTGAGATTTGGTTCATTTTCTTTTCTTTTTTTTTTTTTTTCAGCCACCACAATGCCCACGTGTGTATTTTTCTTTCCCCTGTAATCCTGGAGGGGCTGGTGTGACATCCTGTCCTGGCTTCAGCCTTCATGTGCTGAGAAAGTTTCCCAAGCTCCGGAATGAGCCTCTGTTAGTTGTTAAGCTCTTGTCAAACTTTCTCACCATGTGCACGGGCTGGAAAAGCTTGAGAAAATTCTCCTTGCTGCATCTCTAGAGGATTTAACTCTTCACCACCCTTTTCTTCTAAAGCCCGTTAGGATTTGCTTCTGCCCGTAGTCTGTGGGTAGGGGACTCTGGGTCTGGTGGTGTCTCACAGAAGAATGTAGACACTGAAATTTTGGGTGTCATCCATGATGATAGTGCTGTTGTGAAGCTACAGAAAACTGATACCCTCCAGGTGAGAACTCGATCCTCCACTCTCTTCCGCCCAGAGGGCTCTGCTTGATGCTCAGCTCCAAGCCCTGTGTTTTCTGTGCTCTTCCATCTCCCTAGAAGAGTTGTTCTGTTTCACATTAAATGAGCTATTAGCTCCCTTCCTTTGCTATCCCTAATTGATAGCCTCTATCTGGTGCTGCGACACACAATCCATGCTAATTGATATCTCTAGCTGGGCCTTTTGTCCCCACTCTTACGGGAGAATGTGTTGTTTTTAAATGAAATGTAGGTGGACTCGCCCTTGTCTTCCTGTAAGCCAGTTATTAATCTTCACGTGGAAACTTCTCCTGTCTGGACGTGGCTGAAGCTAATGGAGGAAAAGTCTCTTGGGGAGATCTCTGTGCTCCCCACATCGGGATGCTTCTTTCTCCCAAAGCAATTTTAAGACAATTTGCCCTACAGGGGAAGGTTGTGGGTGGCACTGGTTACCAGTGACCCTGTGCCCTCGCTGTTAATGCATACCTTAATGCAGGGCTTGGCTCTAAGGCGCTGGCCTGCCCTGGTGTGAGCTGCCTGAGCACCTCTGAGCCTCCAGCAGATGATGCAGAGTTGGGATGTAAAGGTCGGTTACTGCAAGGGATATTTTTTTTAACCCCTCTGCCTCATTTTCCATGCTGTGCTTAGCTCTTTCTGGCTTTTGTTTTGAGCACATCACAGAATGATACGGGATTGGAAGATCTCTGGAGATCATCCAGTCCAACCCCCTGCCAGAGCAGGGTCACCCAGAGCAGGTCCCACAGGAACGTGTCCAGGTGGGTTTGAATGTCTCCAGAGAAGGAGACTCCACCACCTCCCTGGGCAACCTCTTCCAGGGCTCTGCCACCCTCACAGCAAAGAAGTTCCTCCTTGTGTTTAGATGGAACTTCTTATACTCAAGTTTGTGCCCACTTCCCCTTGTCCTGTCACTGGGCACCACTGAGAAAGGACTGGCCCCATCCTCCTGACACCCACCCTTTAAGTATTTATAGGTGTTGATCAGATCCCCCCTCAGTCTTCTCCAGACTAAACAGACCCAAGTCCTGTAAACAGACCCAAGGCCTTTTCTCATAAGGGAGATGCTCCAGGCCCCTCATCATCTCTGTAGCCCTCTGCTGTACCCTCTCCAGCAGTTCCCTGTCCTTCTGGAACTGGGGAGCCCAGAACTGGACCCAGTGCTCCAGATGTGGCCTCACTGGGGCAGAGCAGAGGGGCAGGATGACCTCCCTGAACCTGCTGCCCATGCACTTCCTTATGCCCCCCAGAATGCCCTCTTGGCCACAAGGGCCCATTGCTGGCTCATGGGCATCCTGTTGTCCACCAGGACTCCTAGGTCTTTCTCCTCAGAGCTGCTCTCCAGCAGGTCAGTCCCAAACCTGTCCTGTACTGTGTTCCTCCCCAGGTGCAGCACCCTTCACTACAAGGAGTGCTGGTTTCTCAGCTTGGAGCCCTCTGGGTGAACAAACACACGGGACTGTGTCTTGGGCTTCCTTCTGTCAAGCGAGTTTTCTTTCCGTAGATGTTTTCCAGCCGGGTTGTTCTCTTCCCCTGGGTGGGGTGGGTGTGTGACAGGCCTAAGGCAGCACCTGCAGGTGCCCAAGGGAGGAGGAAGCATCTCACGCTGGACCCACAAAACCAGTGTCAGCGCTGGGTTCAGACCTTTAGCCCCCAGGGCTGCACCTGGTTGTGGTGGAACAGGTGGAAATACTTGCCCACACCCATCATTCTGGTTTTGTACGGGTATCTGGTGTACCCGTGCCTGATTGCCCCTGTTCCCTTCATCTCATCATGCCTTGGCTTAGCTCCTGGGGTGGCTCTGGGTGTCCGCAGTGGCTGGCCAAGGGAGGGTGATCTCCCTGAGGACTCGTCCTGCCTCGTAGCCCTGTGACTGGCACGGCTGTGCCCTTGGGCTCGCTGCTGCTTTTGGCTTCTCCTGAAACGAGTGCGTGGTACTAACAGCCCTGCCAAGGCGGGGGTGACTTACAGCAAACCCCTCCCAGTAAAACTCCGTGAGCCCAAGGGTGGCCTCGAGGTCATTTGGAACTCTCCTGGCAAAGAAAGGAAGTGGAGTTGTTGGCCTGGGGGCTCTGGGCTTCTCCCATTACACTCCTTTCCGCAGCGGAATGTAAAACACACTTATGTGTTATGTTCGGGGCTGGCATTTGACCGCAGCCCGTCTCCCATTGTGCTGTGCCACCTCGGCTGTGGGACGTGTCTCCTGCAAACCCAGGGTGGTGCCAGTCTCAAGAGATGCACCCAGTAAAGACAAAGTATGTGTAGGGAGAAGGCAGCTGGGCTGTGGCTGGGGGATACCCCCCCTCCTGTTGCAGCCAGTGGTCATTCGTGTGTCGCTGGCACCCGGCTGCGAGTTAAATCCTAGAAGAGAATAAGCTGCTGGTTTGCAGCAAGTTTGGGAAAGATTGTGCCCAGTCTTAGGGGTGCACCAGCTCCAGAGCAGGGAGCACCTGGGAAGTCGCACCTTGTTTTAAGCTCAAATGCTTTTAAAAAGCATTGGCTTAGTGAAAGCAGCAAGCTTTGCTCGCTGGGCTGCATTCCCCGCTGGGGTCTGTCGCAGGGGCTTGGGTGGCCTCCCTGGGCCATCTCTGCTTCGTGAAACCCTCTTTTGCCTCTTTCCTGGTGTCCTCTTCATGGCCTTGAGTAGAATGAAAATTCACAGTAGCCGTTTGCACAGGAAGGTCTCTTGTTGATGTGGCTGTGGGAAAAACTCGTGGGTCCTCGGAGGCCGGTGTTGCTGGACTTAGAAAACTGGAGCTTTATATTAAGTATATGCAAAATATTAAAAATTATTTTTAGGGCCCCACTCACCTGCATGCTGCTTTCCTTTACTTCCCAGAACCACGGGGTGTTAGGGAAAATAATATGTTTTTTGCAGGACAATCGTTTCTTTTTCAAAGCGTCTTCCTATAAAACACACCTAGAACCCCACATCTTCCACCTTCTTCGGGGAGTTGGTCCGTGTGCTAATTCTGTGGGTATTCAGGCAGTGGGGAAGGTGAGTTGAGCTGGGATCAGGTTGGGATGTTTGCTTATTTGTGCACAAAAACTGATCCGCATTCTGAGCCGCTTGTGTTCCTGGCACTGGGACTGCTGGGGTTGGTGCTGACTGCCCAGTCTGCCTCCAGTCCTGGCCCAGTCTGCCTCCAGTGCCGGCCTCTCCTAGACAGAGGGCAGTGATTTCCCCAGCCATGGGGCGCCCTGGGCTCGGGGGGCACGTCTGGCTCCCCAGAGCTGCCATCAAGGTTTCTCCCCCTGGAAGAGGGGTGAAGCCATGGGCAGAGGGGGGTGAGCAGCTGGGCTGTGTGTGCTGCCAACGCGTGCAGCTCAGATCCTCTCCCCGAGTAGTGCTTTCTAATTAAATATGCATAAATTGCAATGATGCAGCATTAAATAGCCTTTATCTGCTGCGGGATGCTCTGCCCGATGTCATCGCCGTGGAAGGCGTGCTGCGGCACTGATCCCAGCATAACCTCTGCCTGGTCAGTACTGTCAGATGCTTTAAAATAGAGGGTTTCCATGCCTTTGGGAGTTCTTTATGAGCTCTATTCAGAATCACAGAATGATGTGGGGTTGGAAGGGACCTCTGGAGATCATCTCCTCCAACCCCCTGCCAGAGCAGGGCCACCCAGAGCAGGTCCCACACGAATGTGTCCAGGCGGGTTTGAATGTCTCCAGAGAAGGAGACTCCACCACCTCCCTGGGCAGCCTCTGCCAGGGCTCTGCCACCCTCACAGGAAAGAAGTTCCTCCATATGTTTAGATGGAACTTGGTATGTTCAAGTTTGTGCCCGTTCCCTCTTGTCCTGTCACTGGGCACCACTGAAAAAAGACTGGCCCCATCCTCCTGACACCCACCCCTGAAGTATTTATAGGTGTTGATCAGATCCCCCCTCAGTCTTCTCTTCTCCAGACTAAACAGACCCAAGTCCCTCAGCCTTTTCTCATAAGGGAGATGCTCCAGGCCCCTCATCATCTCTGTAGCCCTCTGCTGTACCCTCTCCAGCAGTTCCCTGTCCTTCTGGAACTGGGGAGCCCAGAACTGGACCCAGTGCTCCAGATGTGGCCTCACTGGGGCAGAGCAGAGGGGCAGGATGACCTGCTGGTTATTCCTCCCCAGGTCCAGCACCAGGTGCTCCACCCTACGTTCCAGCACCGGCTGGTGTGATTCTCCATCTAAATGTCAGGTCTTGAGCTCTGCAGAGCTGCTGCTTCAGGGCTTTGCAGGAACACAGCCCCGGGGGGGCTCAGCGCTGCCCCTGGACTCCCCCTGTGTGGGGGAGAGGGTGTGGGGGCAGAGGGTGGGCTGCTGCAAGGGCACAAGGGTGCACGGTGTGTTTTGAGGTTGTGCAAGGAGCCGGTGCTTGTGAAAGGGCCCTTTCCTCATCCCGCTCCCCTCTGGGGACGCCTCCGAGAAACCTTGGCGCCGCCTGGGCTTGGGCTTTCCTGCAGGGAGCGGGGTGGGAAGGCTCATTTCCCGGCATTCTGGGGGCTGGCGATGGGGTGGGGAAGCAGGGATGGCACTTGTGTCCAGCTGGCTATTTTAAAAACCCATTTTGGTGGCAAAAAGGCTTCATCCAGCCAATCTGTATTAATAAAAATAGCCTTCAATAACGGCGTGCGCTCTGCCTGCGGAGGGACGGCAGGGGCTCACTTCTTGTGATTCGACTAAACGGTTCCCAGGCTTGGGTTTACGTTTTGATTCTTATGATTTGACTTGGCAGTTTCCAGGCTTGGATTGAGGTTTTGCTGCCCCCCTGCTCCCACAGCTGCCCTCCCTGCCCGTGGGCCCCAGGCAGTGGGTCAGTCTCCAGGGCTGGGGCAGAAGCTGTGTGCTCCTCCCGTGTCGGAACAGGCTCCCCCCCTCACAGCTCCTAAAACGCTCATTGCAGAAAGCATCTCCCTGCCCTGTTTGAGCACAAGTGACGGTTTTCCCCCCGTGCGAGGCTTTATATTTGTTTTCTTTCATTGGCTAGGAGAAGAAGAAGAAGAAGAAGCACAAGAATAAGTCGTCCTCAGAGTCGGACTCGGACAGCTCGGACTCGGACAGCGATGGGGCTCAGCCGGCCGGCAAGAGGAGCAAGCGCTCGGGGAAGCCCAGCAAGGCTCAGAAGAAGAAGAAGAAAAAGAAGCATAAGAAGCAGCCCCGGGACTGAAGGGCGCCCCGAGCCCCTGCTGCACCCCATGAGGAGCGAGCACTGAATCAGTGTCCCCCTTGCTCCAGGGGCGAGTTTCCCTCTCTCCGAGTAACGCTCGGCGTGTGTTGTTATGGGTGTTGACTTTGAGACGAGTTGTCCCCCGTTTCCTTCAACGCGGGGTGACATTTGCTTCCATCAGCAAGCTCTCCTGCCAAAATTGGCTAATTACACCCCTTCGTCGGCACCTTTCCCGGCTCGTAGCCTCCTGTTTCGCTGGGGAAGCTGCCAGGGGTGGCTCTTTGGCCAGTGTGACCAGCTGCCCCCCCGCCTGCATGACATCAGCCCCTGGCCTGTGGCCTGGAGAAGGTGGAGCCGGGCCACCGTGCTCTCCCTGCCCGTCCCTGCACTGTGCTTGGGGACAGGGGTGGCTGTTGCTGGGCCCCGCAGTGGGGCTGCATCCCCTCTGGCCGGTGACGGGGCAGAGCCTTGGCTTCGTTCCCCAAACTCCATCCCCAGCCTCACTCCTCGTGTCTGCAAACACTGGGGTGAAAGAGTAAGAAGCAAATGGGGCGAGTGGAGATACTGTCAGTAAACACGGACTGTGGTGTGTTTGCCGCCTTGGGAAGTGATGGAAAATAAATCTCTCCAATCTCCAGTTGTACTTTGAACCCCTTCTTTTCTTTTGCACGTTCTACGCTTCATCTTGGGCCGTGAAAAGATGGGGCTGGTTCACGGGAGGGGATGTGACCTGTGTTAAAGGTGGGTTTGGTGGGTTTTTTTCAAGTCCTGGCTGCTTTCAGAGGCTCCCCCGGGGGCGGGAAGGGGGTGTGTGATGAGGTGACCCCTAGGAGAAGCCTGGTGCCTTCTGGTAAGGAGCAACTGGAGCATAAATCTTGTAACTGGAGCTGAAGGTCAGGGGGGATGGATGGCAGAGGGCCCGGCGTGGCTCCGGACCGCGGTGACACAGAGGAAGTCCGCGGGGAGCAGCGTGTCCCTGCCCGGGCAGATGTGCCACACGGGGGGAGCTGGGTCACTGCGGGGAAGCGAGGGGGGCTGGGGGCTGCCTGCTGGTGACTCGGGGTTGCCGGTGGCATCTTGCCCCTTCTCCCTCCTCTTGTCCCTTTCCAGTGCTTCTCGCCCCAGCTCCCTGTGGCTGAGTCCCCCCCCCTTTTTGGACCAATTCCCTTCCTGGCCCCAGACACTAAGTGACTGTGACCTTGGTTCCTGGCTCGCCCGACGTGCTCCATCAGCTGGTGCTTTGGCAGCGGGCGCTGGTCTGTACTGGTGGGGGAAGGATCCTCTCACTGGGATGGAGCGTGGCTGGGGCCGGGAGGAGCAAACTAATATTCCCCCCGCCCCGGAAAAGCACATTTCTAACCATAATGAACTCTCTTATTTCCACAGCTTGAAGAACCAGCTGCGACGGGCTACTGGGATCACTGGCCATTTAACCCCATCGCTGCCGGGGTGTCCGGGCTGGATTTAACCCCCACGCTGCTCCCCACAGCCTGGCTGGGACCTGTGGGACTCATTGGGGGTGAGCACATGCCAAAAAAGCCTTTTTTTCCAAGTAAACCGCTGACCAGGTTGTAACAACACGACCTTTATTATTTTTCCATGTGGGTTTTCCCATTATTTAATAAAAAAAAAACAAAACAACCCCCCCCCCAAACCACAAAGCCACCACCCAAGCCCCAGGCAGCCCCGGGGAGGTGACGGGGGCAGCCCCGGTGGGCGCAGGGGGCTCCGAGCCCACGGCCAGCCCTGCCCGGTGTGGGGCGAGGATGGGGGCGATGCGGGGATGGGGGCGAATGCGGCACCGGGTGACGGGTGGGGGAGCTGGGGACGGCGTCTTATGTCGCCTTCTCGTAGGTGCGGGTGGAGACGACGTTGCCCATGGTGAGGGTCTGGTGGCAGAAATGGCAGTGGGGGGGGGGTTAGTCATGCCGAGCCGGTGCGGCTCCCAGTTTGCCCCGTTCCGGGCTGAACCTCCCCAGTTTAAAACCGTTTCTGTTTCCTTACCAGAACTAATTTCCCGTCCTTCAGCTCCCGCACCAGCGATGTCTCCTTCCCCTCCCACTTCTGCACGTGGATGAGTTTGCCCCCATCCAGCGTCACCACGGACTGCGGGGAGAGAGCAAGACCCGCCGTCACCCTCCTCCCCGGGGGGGGGTGGGCTCTGGGGGGCTGTGTCCCTCGGAGGGGACAATACCGGGTGTCCTCGTGCTCGCCCTGGAGCCCCGCGGGGCTCAGGGTCAGGCTGTGGGTGCCACCGGTGAGATGCCCACCTGGCAGCATCCCGTTTGACTTTGTCAGCCCAGTTCAGCTCAGGCTGGATCCTGCTCTGGCCACCCCCCGGTGACCCCGCCGTGGCCACCCTCATGGTGACCTTGCCCTCCCTGACCCAGGGCCAGCGCAGGGAGTCCTGCCCGGGGCCGCGTCCTGCTCTGGGGCTACCGGGATCTGATCCTGGCCGCTCCCAAGCACGGCTCTGGAGCCGGAGGGGATCAAAGAGGTGGGGCAGGTATCGGTGCATGAAACCAGAGGGTCTGGTGAGGCTTTTCGGGGGGGGGCTGAGGGGGCAAACACGCCTCTGCTCGCCGGGGCCGCTGTTTGCACAGCAGCCGCTGTTGGCTCAGCCCCAAAAGCCCGGCCGGTGCCAAGGTTGGTGTGACAACAGGCTGGGCACAGCGGGGGACAGGCACAGCCCCCCTGTGCCCCAGCTCCTCCAGAGCCGGGCGCTGCCCCACAGGTCTCCCCACGGCTTAGGGGTCCCATGGCTTGGGACCTCCCATGGCTTGGGTGCCCCCATCGGTTCGGTTCCCCCGTAACTTGGGTGCCCCTATAGCTCAGGTGCCCCCCGTGGTTCAGGGTACCCTTCCCCAGAGCCCACATCTTCTCACAGCTGGGGTGTCCCCACCCAATGGATGCCCCACGTGGCATGGGGACCCCCCCAGAGCTCAGGTCACCCCACAGGTGGGGCGTCCCCACCCAATGGGTGCCCCACGTGGCTTGGGGACCCTCCCAGAGCTCAGGTCACCCCACAGCTGGGGCGTCCCCACCACTCATCCACCCCACACGGCTCGGGTGCCCCACAGCCAGGATCTCTGCACACCTTGGGTCTCCCCAAAACTCGTCTCCCCGCACAGCTCAGGTGCCCCACAGGCCTGGACCCCACACATCCTGGGTGCCCCATGGTTTGGGTAGCCCGTGTACCCCATAGCGTGCAGCCCGTGGCTCAGGCAGCTCTCCTGGCCCCGCTGCCCTGTCGCGTGCCCTCTGGCCACCATCCGAGGGGCGGCTGAAGGGCACGTCCCCGGGCAGGAGCTGGCAGCGGGTCACACGTCTCCTCTGGACATACTTTCCAGCAGCCGGAGGGTCGGGGTGGTGGCAGCGCCGCGGGCAGGGCCGTGCTGCCCTGCCTCTGCCCGGCACTGCCCTCTCGCTCGCACCCCTCCCGCCTCCTGCCCAGCCCTTGCCCTTGCTCCTTTGGGGCCAGGAAGGGGTTTTGTGCCCAACGAACCCTGAGGTCCCCTCCCCGAGGTCCCCCCCCCCGGGGACACGGGGCTGCCGGCTCCACGCACGGTGTGTTTAATGGTGCGTGGCAGCTGGGAAACTGGGAAAAAGCAGGGGCAGGAGCAGCGCTGGGAGGGAATGTGTCTCTGCGGGGTGGGACAAGCCGTGGAAGAAGCTCTGACTCCTCTAAAAGCCTTTTTTCCTTGCTCTTATGGGGAGGGACAGCCCAGGTGGGGAGGTATTGCCCCCCACCCCCAGGAGGCATCACCCCCAGGGGTGGCGTTGGCCCAGGCAGGGCTGCCCAGCGGCTCTGTCCCTGCAGAGCTGCCCGCTTTGGAGGGCGAGCAAAGAGGGGGCTCAAAGGTGGGGATCCCTCCCCTCCCCTCCCAGAGCGGGGACAACACTTGCCACCACCCCACCACGTCCTTTCGCTTCCTCTTGAGCAACCCCCCCGGGCGGGCAGTTGGTGTTGGCAAGCCTGGTTCTTGCACAACCTTCCTGGCAGCGGTGGGGCCCCGTCCTGCCCCCCCTGGGGGGAGAAACCCCACTGCAAAATGGGGTGACAAGGTGGGGGGTGGGTGGGTGAGACCAGGCTTGAGCACCAGCCCCCGCGGGCAAAGGGGTTTTACCCTTCCGAAGGCAAAAAGGCTGGAACCCCAGTGCCAAGAGCTGAGGGGTGGATCCAGCAGAGCCCCCAAACCCTTTTTGGGGGGTGTCCCACGGTGGGGGGCGGTGGGGGGGGGGGGGGGGCAGGCACTGGGGGGGCTCACCTTGACGTGCCTGTCGTCCGCCGTGGTCTCGTCAAACTCCTCGCCCAGCTTGAAGCTGATCTCCGTGTTCTTGAAGGTACTTTGGGTCTTCACCGTCACCTTGTCGCCCTCCACCTCGATGATGGTGGTGGGTTTGGTGAGACCGGCCATCTGCCGGGTGGCGAAGCCCACCCCTGTGGGGTGCGAGGTTGGGGGGGGGCTGAGGGCGCGTGGGGGGGCAGGATGTGGCCATCAGCCCTGCCGGCATCTCCCCGGAGCCCTTCCTCCCTCCTGATGTCGGGGGGTGAACCCCGAAATTGCTCCCCACTTACAGTTCCAGGGTCCCCCGTGGAACTGGGGGGGGACTCCAGGCCCACCACGCTTGGAGGGGGGGGCTCCGGGGCAGGAGCAGAGAGGGGGGGGGCGCTGAGAACGTTGTCGTTGC
>QJSC01029036.1:1414292-1429181 GCA_003697955.1 Calidris pygmaea | reverse complement strand
CTGACGCCGGCCGGCGAGCCCAAGATGTCGGGCAGGGCATTGCGCCGGCCCGTTCTCCCGGAGGATGCGAAGTCCAGCACGGGTTCCACCTCGGTCATGCTAACCCTGGAGAGACACGGCCCCCTCCCCGTCAGCCCCTGTGAGCACGGGGGGAGAAGGGAACCCAGCTCTGGTCCTGGCAGGATGCTCTGGTGGAGGGCGGGCAGGACCCCTTGGTGGTGTTTTCTCTGCATTTTCTTTACGTTTGTACTTCCTGCAGCTGCCCCCGGAGCAGGGCTGAGCCCTCTGCCCACCCTGACTGGGCTCTACAGGAGTGAGACCTGGTGTCACCAGGTGCCACCCTGCCCATGGGACTTCCCTGTCTGCAGGGTTCTCAGCATCATGGAATGCTTTGGGTTGGAAGGGACCTTAAAGACCATCTCATTCCACCCCCTGCCCTGGGCAGGGACACCTCCCACCAGCCCAGGTTGCTCCAAGCCCCCTCCAACCTGCCCTTGAACCCCTCCAGGGATGGGGCAGCCACAGCTTCTCTGGGCAACCTGGGCCAGGCTCTCACCACCCTCACACCAAACAAGTTCTTCCCCACATCTCAGCTCCATCTCCCCTCTTTCAGGGTCAAACCCTNTTCTCTTCTCCAGGCTGAACCCCCCAACACTCTCAGCCCCCCCTCCCAGCAGAGGGGCTCCAGCCCTCCCAGCATCTCCGGGGCCTCCTCTGGCCCCGCTCCAACAGCTCCATGTCCTTCTGCTGTTGGTGGCCCCAGAGCTGGAGGCAGCACTGGGGGGTGTCTCCCCAGAGCGGAGCAGAGGGGCAGAATCCCCCCCCTGGCCCTGCTGGCCACGGGGCTGGGGATGCAGCCCAGGGTGGGGGGGGGTTCCTGGGCTCCAGCGCACGTTGAGGGGCGTGTGGAGCTTCTCACCCCCCAACACCCCCAAGTCCTTCTCCTCAGGGCTGCTTTCAATCCAGCACCTTCGGGTGCTCTGATTCCCACTGGTCACAGCATCATGAGGACGGGGGTTCCTCGGGGGTCCCTGCAGCACCCCCCGTGCCGAGCAGCCTTACCGGGCACCCTCCAGCCTGGCCTGGTGCTGTGTCTCCCCCGTGCCCAGGGTCCTGCTCCGCTCCCTGGGCTGGTGGTTCCCCCTCCCAACGTCTGCCAGCCAGCGAGGGACCCCACGGGAGACGGGGGCTCTGGGTTGGGTCCCCTCTGGCTCTGACCTGGGGGGAGGCAGAGCAGGGGGTCAGAGACGGCTCCTGGGGCTGGTGCCAATGGGGTGGGAAGGAGGGAGCGAGGGGCAAGCCCAGGAGTGGGAGAGTCTGTGTCCCCGTGCAGGGCACCCACAGCACCCAGGGGGGCTACACAGATGCAGGCTGTGAAGGTCAGGGACACCTCCCCATCCACGGTGGGCAGGCAGGAGAAGGGATGGATGGAGAACAGGACATGGAGGTGGGACAGCCAGGGAGGCTGAGCGGGCACAGCAGGGCCAGCTGCAGTGCCAGGGGACAAGGACACGTAGTCCCCAACCTGGTGACCCCACCATGTCCCTCTTGCTGAGCCAGGACAGGCGGTGGGGATGCTGGGGTCCCCTGGGGTGGGCAGGGGGCTCTCCCGGGACGTCCCCAGCACCATGCAGGTCCCACCGGTGTGGAGCCAGCCCCCGTGCACGTCGCTGTGGGACCTCACTGGGATGTTTGCTCAGCGCTGGGAAATATTTCGGACATTTACAGAAGGGTTTTGCAGCCGCAGGGTTGGGGGGGTGGCACAGGGGTGGCACAGGACCTGGCAGGGACAGGGGTGGTCTCCACCCTCCCCAAGCCCCCTCCACCTGCTTACGGGGCACAGGGACCCCCCCAAGCCATCACCCAAGCAGCCCTGTCCCCTCCAGGCTGGACGCTGGTGGCAATGGTGGGATTGGTGTCCCCAAGCTGGTGGCAGGGAGAGCTTGTCCTGCTGGGGGCGGGGCATGAACTCACCAGTGTCCCCCTGGGAATCGCTCTCCGGTGGAGGACAAGCCAAGGTCCCCAAGTCCTTGGGCGCAGGTGTTGTGTGGCGCGGGACGGATGACCCTGGCTGTGTGCAGGGAAAAGAAATCAATGATTAACCCGGAGGTAATTAGTCACTGGGCAGCTGCCACGTGGGGCGCAGGACCCAGGCCCTTTTCAGGTGGGGAAACTGAGGCACGGAGCGAGGCCCGGGTGTGTGACAAGGACAGGGTCGGTGGCTCTGCTGTGCCGTGGCAGACACAGCAGAGGTGGGATGCTCCCTGTGTATGTGTGTGTGTGCACAAGTGCACACCTACGGCACCTGGCGCTGCATGCATTGGCGTGTGCGCTGGCACACGTGTGTGCATTGGTACACGTGTGTGCATGTTTCTGTGCACCCTCCCTGGCTGGGCTGTGGTGTGTGAGTGCACGTGTACGTGCAGCGGGAGCGGAGCCCCAGGGTGTGGTGCATTGTGGTGCATACGTGGTGCATTGTAGCACATGTGTGTGAATGCATGGCATCCCCTGGCACGTGAGTGTGCATACGTGGTGTCCCATGGCACATGTGTGTGCATGCATGACACCCCCTGGCACACCCGTGTGCATACGTGGTGTCCCATGGCACATGTGTGTGCATGCATGACACCCCCTGGCACACCCGTGTGCATACGTGGTGTCCCATGGCACATGTGTGTGCACGCATACTGTCCCCTGGCACTCCCTGGCATGTGAGTGCGCATGTGTGGCACCCTCTCACACACGTGTGTGCAGGCATGCCGCATTGTAGCACCCTCTGGCACACACGTGTGCACGCCGTGTGCCCTGTATGCACGCCAGCACACTTGTGCAACCCTACATCAGACAAGGGCTCCTGCCAGCTCCCATTAGTGCCGGAGCTGTGTCACCTCCTGGTGACAGTTTCTCACCACACACTACACGTTCAAGTTCACATCCCTGGTCTGGCACTGAGTGCCCCACAGCGACGCCCGCTTGCCCCATGGGAGCCCTTGGCCCCACAGCCCCTGCTCTGGGCACCAGGGCACGCGCAGGTGGCGTGTGGCATCCATGAGGGCACCGGAGCACCCACCGTGTCACCCAGGGAACCCCTTGGGTTCAGGAGCTGGGGTGAGCCAGGGCTCACACGCCTGGCACACATAGAATCATAGAATCGTCTGGGTTGGAAGGGACCTTAAAGATCATCTAGTCCAACCATCAACCTAACTCTGACAAACCAAAACCAAAACCAAAACACCCAACCAAACAAAAAAAACCAAAAAACCACACCACTAAACCATATTCCTGAGGACCATGTCAACCCGTCTTTTGAACACCTCCAGGGATGGTGCCTCAACCACTTCCCTGGGCAGCCCATTCCAATGCTGGATAACCCTTTCCATGAAAAAATGTTTCCTAATATCCAATCTAAACCTCCCCTGGTGCAACTTGAGGCCATTTCCCCTTGTCCTATGACTTGTCCCTTTCCTGTGACTTGGGAGACGAGACCGACCCCTGCTTCTCTACAACCCCCCTTCAGATAGTTATAGGTCTTCCCTCAGCCTCCTCTTCTCCAGACCGAACACCTCCAGCTCCCTCAGCCTCTCCTCATAAGACTTACTCTCCAGACCCCTCATCAGCTCTGTTGCCCTTCTCTGAACATGATGGTGTGGACGCATGAGTGTGTACAAGCACGCACATGCACACATGTGCGCACACTCCTGTTCACACACCTGTGCATAAAGTCATGCATTCACACATGCAGCCACACATAGAATCATAGAGTTGTCTAGTTTGGAAGAGACCCTTGGGATCATCGAGTCCAACCATCTACCCCACTCTACAAAGTCCTCTCCCACACCATATCCCCCAACACCACATCTAAACGACTCTTCAACACATCCAGGGACGGTGACTCAACCCCCTCCCTGGGCAGCCTATTCCAGTCTCTGACCACTCTTTCTGTGAAAAATTCTTTCCTAATGTTCAGTCTAAACCTACCCTGTTGGAGCTTGAAGCCATTCCCTCTCGTTCTGTCACTAATTACCTGGGAGAAGAGACCAGCCCCAACCTCTCTACAGTGTCCTTTCAAGTAGCTGTAGAGAGTGATGAGGTCTCCCCTCAGCCTCCTCTTCCTCAAACTAAACAGTCCCAGCTCCTTCAAACGCTCCTCAAACGATTTGTTTCCCAGGCACAGGCAGATGCGCAGAGGCAGCCGTGCAGGTGGGCAGGCACAGATGCATATAGGCGTGAATGCACACGTCTATACACATGCACACACACGTGCACAATCACACACACACACAGACTGGTTCTTTGCACACCCCAGCAGGAAGGAACCCTGTGGGGCTGGATGGGACCTGCTCCCCCGACACTCCCCGCTGGCTCAGGTGCTGGAGAACCAGGCAAGAACCAACCTTCAAGACCAGGCTGGATCCTGCCCGTCTCCTTCCCACATCTCCAGGGACCCTGGGGATGGGGTGGCCGGGACACGGGCAGGGGTTACCCCCCCGGTACGCTCACCCAGTGCAGAGGGATCAGGATTTCCATGCTGGCACAGACAGAAAAGCTTCTGGGGGGGAACAAACCCCTCGGGGGGTGTCACGGGGAATCCTGAGCACTCCTGGGCTGCAGCATCACTGTCCCGGGGAACCCCGCAGGCTGTCCCCTCTCCCCCTGGGCTCCAAGGTACCAATGCCCACCCTGTGCCGAGCACTGCCGTGTTCTCCCGGACCTGGGGGATAAATCCAGCCCCGTGGTGGGCAAATAATGTTGCATAAACCCTGGCCCCCCACCCGGAGAGCAGGGATTTCCCTCTCTAAGCAGGGACCGGTTCCGGGAGGCTTAGCATGGTCTCAAAAAAGCTCTTGCAGTCACATGGAAGGTCCTTGGGGCCACCGGCTCCTATTTTAATGCCCCTAATGGGATATCAGAGGGTAGGGCAGAAATAAACCCTAATCCCTCCTGGAGATGGGCCGGGGTGGAAGGTACTGGGAAGAGGTGGAGGGAGGACGTGGCACAGGGACATGTCACAGAATCATGGAATGGTTTGGGTTGGAAGGGACCTCAAAGATCAAGTTCCAACACCCCTGCCATGGACAGGGACAGTCTCATCGTGTCCCTTTGGTCAAGTCCCTTGGGAATTGAGCCAGCCTCTACTGTGGCAAAAGCTGCCTCTTGCCCAGAGTGCCACCAGGAGACAGGAAAATGTCCTGCAAGGCCGTACCCAGGCTGGGATGCTCCCAACTCTTGGGCATCATCATGAAATGCAACGTTCTCCCAACACAAGAGCTCCATCCCTGTGGTGCCGCTGAGCCCTGATGCTCTCGTGAGAACCATGGGCACACGCTGAGCTGCTCGGTACGGGCTGGGGGTGCTCAGTAACACAATTTGGCCATGGTGGTGATTGTTAAAGCAGAAGAGAGGGGGGTGATGGTCTGGCTGAAGGCCAGTGGGCGAGATGCAAAGTGGTCACAAGAGAGAAGAGAAGAGAAGAGAAGAGAAGAGAAGAGAAGAGAAGAGAAGAGAAGAGAAGAGAAGAGAAGAGAAGAGAAGAGAAGAGGAGAGATTTTGCTGTCCCACCCCATGCCCAGTGTCCAGGCTGCCTGGGCACCTTGTGCAGGATCAGACCTTGCCATCAACAGGATGATTTGCTGCAGGAAACATCTCCCCAGCCCTGTTTTGGGTGCTGCCCCACTGCTTGTGTTTGGAGCCCGGAGCAGCCTGGGGAGCTCCTGTACCCGCAGACAGCAGGAGGAAGGGCTCCAGCCCCAGCCCCTGCTCTCTGTTTGCCTGTTCTTCGCTCCAAACCTCCTCATCCAAGCCCCAAAAAGCCAAAATCTGTGGCTTGAAGGCGGTGTTACAGCTGGACACCCCTACTGAGACCTGGAGCATCAGCCTTGGGAGGGAGAGTGGTTTCAGGTGAGAAGCATCCAACCCCTTTTTCCTCTTCCCCGACTTCCTCCTCTCCCAGCCTTGGGGAAAGGAAGGACGGACCCAGTCCAGGGACAGACCTGGGTTGGAAACAGCCATCCCCTTCCCTGCCACCAGCAGGCAGGGACACCAGCTGCAGGCAGGGATGGGAAGAGACACGCTATGGCCACCCCATTCCAGACCTGGGCTTTGCCATCGATGGGAGGAAACCAGCCGAGGGCACCAGGAGGAGCTCGTTCCTGTCCTACCGGGGTTTGGGTGGGATGGGCAGCAGGGTTTGGTGGTGGAAGTCGTCCCTCTGCTGTGGCAGGTTTGACCTAATCTCATGTCTCCCTGGATATAAAAGCCACAGAGGAAGGAAGATGCTGAACAGGCTGAGAAAGGTGTGACCTACCCTGGGGATGGACCAGCCAAAGAAAGGAAGGGTTCAGTTGGGGTCAGACACCTCCATGGGCAGCACCCTCCCCCGTGATGGAGACAGGGATGTCCCCTCAAACAGAGCTCAGGGAGGGACCAGACCATGCTCACAGGCTCACCCAAAACAGCATCAGTGGCTGCTGCCAGAGCCAGCACCCAGAGCATGGGGACCATGGGACATCTCCTCATCCCCACCACGGTCACACAACACTGCCCAGCTTTGGCAAATGCATCCCCCTCCTCCCAGAGCTCATGAACCAGAAAAGCTCCAGGATGTTTAGGACCAGGGAGATGTTACAGCGATGGCTGTAAAGTTTTGTTAAGGATTCATTTAACTATAGGCATGAAGATTTGCTTTTTCAACTTCAGGGAGGTTGATGGGTTGTTAGCTGATTTGGGAGTGTAGGTTTGGACCATTGAATGTTCTTGGCTTTCTTTATAATGAGGGAGATTCTTCATGTTTGCTTAATTCCATGTATTATGGGGTCTGTGCTGTGCTCTACCAATGAAAAACACTACAGCCCAGCACAAGCCCTCTGAAAATCCACAACGTTGACGTTATTAAGAGCTGATGAACGTGATGAAAAATGGGAAGGATTTACCAAAGCGTAACCGTAATGTTGAATTAAATGAGCGGTGCCAGCCGGGAAGGAAAGAGCTGCCCCAGATCAGAAAGGGATGAGAGCATCATCCAGGAAAATCAACGATGAGTCCCACACGGGAGGAAAATCCAACGAGGCTGATTTAACCAGAGACCGACAGCCACCAGACAGACCAAGCAGCCCCTGGAGCCTGGAACAGCAGATGGCAATAATTAAACACAGGATAAAATCTGGAGAGCCGAGAGATCTCCCACGGAGGCAGCAGGTTTGGTCCCGGCAGTTTCATTTCGAGGGATGCGGCTGCCGGTGCCGGAGCCCAGGAGATGCTGAGCAGGCACCCACTGCCACTGAGAAATGGGCTTTGTCAGCCGTCAGCAGCCCATAAACAGCTCCCAGGATCCAGCCGAGAGGGAAGGATGGGAATAAATATTATCCCAAACTCATCGTCTCCAGGGCAGGGCGGAGAAAATGAGAAGGGAAAAGGCCTCAGGGATGTTGGCTGGTGCAGGAATATTTAACGTGGAGATGCAGAGGGAGGTGGAGAACAGGTTTTGCTTCAAGCCCAGTGCACGGGGAAGTCCCAGCCCAAGCGCCTGGAGATGCTGATCCCGCGGGAAGTGGTGCTGGGAGGGAAGCAGTGGCCAGAGCCCGGCCCTGGGGGGATGCAGGCACCCCACCACCTGCCCTCGGCAGCAAAACCTCTCCAACCACGGACCAGCACTTTTGTCCCTAAATCACCCAGTTTCCAGGCAGGCCGGGAAGGTGCCTGGGCCAGCTCAGAGCCCGCCTGGCACCTTTTGAGTGACGGTGACACAGCGTGGAGTGAAGCAGCGCAGGGACCCAAGCGAACCTCTGCCTGGATGCTCAGATCATCACTGAGGTCTCGTGCTGGTTTTTCCTCCATTTTTCCCTGGCTCCTCCTCGCTGCGTGGCCTCAGCTCCTTCCCAAACCTTCGAGGAATCATTCCTGCAGGTTTTCAGAGAGGAGGTTACACTGGCAGCTCCCCAGATCTCTGGCCCAGCCCGAGAAGGTCCAGCACGTCCTGGTACCCGTGGGGTCGGCCCCTCCGTGCGAGGCACTTTCCAGCAACCACCGTTGCCCAAAAGGCTTCCAACACGTGGGCTCCCACCACCTCCCCTCGCTGCTGAGCCGTGGATCTTCCTCGTTAAACTAATGTACTTACAGCAGTAATTCTCGTTACCCTCTAAGCCCCTTCCCGTGGTGTCCTGCTTTGCGCTTTGACCTTCCTCCCCTCTCTTGCTCCTGCTCACCCATCCTCGCAGCCTGACCTGCTTTCCCTCCTCCCCGTGGTTCCTGCTTGTGCTTGAATTGCCTCATCCCTCTGTTTGGGGCACGTTGAAGTGTCTTTTCCTCCCCTCCATCATCCTTACATCCCTCTCATCATTCTGATGTCCCTCTTCTCCCTTTCTTCTGCTCCCTCCCTGGTCCCCATCACTGCCCTGCAGGGGGGCAGGACCAGGTGTGGGCTCAGTCCCAGCCCTGCTCATACCCCAATCCTGAATTATTCCACCCAAATCTCTCCCTGGGTTACAAAGATGCTTTTAAAGATCATCCTTCACTTGCCTTTATCCACCCGCTGGTTCCTTTTTCCTTGCTTTAGGGCTGACTTATTTTTTTTAGGATTTTTTCTCCAGCTGTAGAACGTCGGAATCCCTTTTTCATGCTAAACCTTGAGATGTGCCCCAGCTAACGCCGGCCTCCACCCAACATAAACTCCTCCCTTCACTGGCTCCCAGCAGGATTGTCCAGGCTTGGTGGATATTGGTACCTAAATTCCCATTCAAGGCAAAGAGTGAGAATGAAGGCCTCTGAAACAGGACACTGATCATCTTCATTCCTCACAATTCCTGGATGTCGAGGGGCAGATGAGCACCAGAGGTGGGTTTTGCTGCTGACATCCATAGGATGGAGTCGCTGGGAGAAACGAAGGGTGCCTCATTGCTCCATCAGTCCTGGTCTCATCACGTTTTGGGGCTGATGGCAGAGTTCAGCTCTGTTTAAAACCCTCCCAAAAGCCAGGAAAAAAAATATAAAATAAAATCCAACCTGAGTCTCTCCAGACAGGATTTCAGGCGATTTGTATAAACTGTCACTTTGGCTTATAGTGCTGCAAACACAAATCAGAGCAAGTCCTGCTCGAGGGGAAGAGCGAAACCAGCTCATGCGCTCGCTGACATCCAAACCCAAAGTTTCCTCGAGCATCCGCAGGGCAAACCCAAAAGCTGCCAGCCCAGACCTGGGCACCTCCAGACCTCGAGGTGCTCACCACACCATGGCTTGGCTTCCCCAAAGGGCAGTGACCACAGAGAAAATGCCCTTTTCATCCCACAGATCTGGACTGAGCTGGGAAAAAGCGCTCTGGAGGACTCAGCAGTTTAATCTCAACACAGCCCCGCTGAGCACAGCATCTCCAACAAGTCCATACATTGAGAAAATTGAGGCATCTTTTGCCATGGGAAGAGCACATGGGGCATCCCAGGGAGATGCTGAAAGCACTGGGGAAACCTGAATGTGTGATGGTCTCTGGATTGTCTTAATTTCATTCTTGGACAAGCCCGAGTTGCTCTTATTAAAATCTCAGTGGGCAGAGGCAGGAGGAAGTGGGCTGACTGTGCAGCATCACTGCGGCCTTTGCCGGGGACTTACCCTGCACCCTAAAGCTCCCAAATCCCAGCGCAGGAGGGAGGGGGATAGACAACCTCAGCCGTGCTGGCCATGGGGTGTACATCGGGGCCCGCTCACCCAGAGAGGGAATAACCACGTCCCGGGTCCTCTTCTCCATCCTCCTGGAGCCCGGGGCACATCAGCGCTTCCCATCCCGCCCGATCTCCCCTGGGTTCCCAATTCCCTCCTGGGAAACTTAGAGGTGACAGTTTTTCCTTCACTTTGTGCTAACAACAAGCACCTCTGGACCATCATGCAGGGCAGGGCTCCCGCTCCCCGGCAGCTGGGACGCGTGAGGTGCCTCTGCAAAGACACAGGCAGGACTCAGGGTGTCAGGGATGGAGCTGCTTTGCAATAGGGCATCCCCAAGGAAGGAGCTGGCATCTCCCTCGCCGGGGTCTGACACACAGGCTGGGCAAAGCCCCGGAGCAGGAGCAGCACTAGGACAGCAAAACCATCCCATCCCTGTGCCGCAGCCACCGCCATCCCTGCCAGCCCACCCGCTCGTCAGCATCGGGAAAGTGAAAAGCACCCCAAAAATCACCAGGGATATTCCAGTCGTGGCTATTTGCTGTGGGAACACGGCAAGTCCTTTGGGCCGGCAGCGCTGGAAGCTCCTGGCTTCCCAGTGACAGCAGGGAGGTGACATCTACATGACCCAGCTCGGCACCACCAGACAGGAGGACGCATCCAGCACGAGCACAGAGCGATACCCTCACCCGCACGTCGGTGTGGGTGCAGACTGGGATCACCCATAAACCAGGAGTTTCCCTGCTCCCACTCGTCTCCCGTCCCACACATCAGCAGCCTGGACCACGGGCTTGTGCTCCCCTGCCCAAACTCCCAGACGGGAGATGTTCTCCTGCATCCCGAGGAGGGATCCCACCACATCCCAGGGAAGGATGTAGGGAGGGATGGAAGCATCCCAGGGAAGGATGCAGGGAGGGATGGAGGCATCCCAGGGAAGGATGCAGGGAGGGATGGAGGCATTCCAGGAAGTGATGCAGGGTCGGATGGATCAGCAGCCTGGACCACGGGCTTGTGCTCCCCTGCCCAAACCCCCAGACGGGAGATGTTCTCCTGCATCCCGAGGAGAAATCCCACCACATCCCAGGAGGGTTGGGTGCACCCCAGGGAGGGATGGAGAGAGGGATCCCACCGCATCCCAGAGAGGGATGGAAGCATCCCAGGGAGTGATGCAGGGTCGGATGGAGGCATCCCAGGGAAGGATGCAGGGAGGGATCCCACCACGTCCCAGGGAAGGATGGAGGCTACTCCAGCCACTCCCAGGCCAGCCCAGTGTTTGCCAGCCTGTGGGCTGTGACCTCTTCCAGGGCTTGTGAGCCTCCCCGCCTACACTCCGCTATCAGTTAATTACCTTTAATTGCTAGTATGGTGGGAGGAGAAGAGGAATTTCCCCTGAGGGGGTCGGCTGCCCAATGGGGACCCTGCAAGGGTGCTGGGTGCTGGGTGGGAGGGCTGAGCCCATCTACCCCGTGCTCCTCATGCCGGGGCTCTGCTCAGTCCCATCATCTACATTCGGGTCCTTGTTGAGTCCAAGGGGGAAAATACAACAGCCCTTTTCAGGTGGGGATGATGGAAACCCACCCGCAGCCCCCACAGAGAGGGACCTGGCACCACGGGTAAATCCGTGCTTGCACCCGTAGCCAGGGGAGGTAAACAGGAGCTTCCCCTACCTCACGTCTCAGTTGCGAAGTGGGTGATCTAATGGGGGGTAATTATGATGATTGAGCCCTGGGTAATACAGCTCCCACCGTAACCTTTAGTTAGCTGCTCCAACGACAGCACAAACTATAATTTCGCATAATAAACGTGTCACCCACATCTAAATCCGTTTCACTCTTTAGCAGTCCCAGGCTCCCTCCTCCCCAAATGGCTTTTCGTCAGCTGCTCCAGCCTGGGCACCCTGGGTGGGAGCCAACGGACCCGATCTGAGGCGCAGGGGATGGGGACATCCTCGATTCTTCTGGCTGCGGGTGCAAAGCGCGTGGGTGGCACAGGGATTTGTGCCAGGGGAAACCCAAGGAGCTGTGAGGATGCTGCAACACGGACCGTGGGCTGCCAGGAACAGGGGCTGGGAGACCTGTGGGAGCACAGGGTGCCAGCTGGGTGCCACCATGGACATGCTGGGCTGTGCCATGCTGGGAGCGCCATGGGCTGGGCGACACGAGGCACCCGGGTATTTCTGACACGAGGAATTTCTGAAATGCCCCAGGCTGGCTCTGCACTGTGGGGTGTCTTTTCTCCCAGCTCAAGGTCCCTTTTCTCCAACTGCTGCTGGTTGGGACCAGGAGATGACCACGGTCCAGCTCCCGGAGTTGGGGGATGTTTGTCTGCTCCTCACAGCCCTGTCCTGCTGCAGACAGGTTGGGGTGGGTGATGCTCCTTGTTGCCCATCCCGGGGCATCGTGTTAGCACCACAATCAGGGGCCACGCGGGGACCCTTTCCTCCAGATCCCCTTCCCCCCACCTGCCTGGTGACTCAACAGACCGATGCTGGGGACACTGGTCCCACCATAAAGGTTGGACCAGTCACACCAAGGAGAGCCCAGCTCAGCCCACAGGTGCTCCTGCATCCAGCTGGGTCCGGCGGAGGGGACAGCGGGGTGCCCCGGGGAAGTGATGCTCTGATTCAGAGGAGGGTCCCCAGCTTTGCCCAAGCAGCAGGACATGTGCAGGAACCCGCATAATTAATTTTGGGGAGCAGAGCCAGCTGAGGGCTTCCCAGGCCACGTGCTGCAGCTGGTACCTCCGGCTCCCCAGGGAGCATCGCCATGTGCTGCTCCCCAGGTCCCTGGCAGATTTGCTCCTTCCCACGGCAACTCATCCAAGAAGGGAGGTGGAAATCTTCCAGGGTGTCCTGCTCCCCTGGCAGCGTCCCCTCGGGAGGGACAGATGGGCTTCCCCTGCGGTGAGGCCTTGCATGGGGGCAGTCCAGATGTTTTCCCCCATCCCTGCACAGATGCTGGGAGCCTCGTCGGGATTCCCCGATGGGTGGCTGTCACAGCACCTTCCCCACCACCCAGTGACACCTGCCTGGCCTCTGGGGAAGGGACCGAAAGCCAAGGAGGGAAGAAATCTGTGCAGGCAGCCCAGGATCAGAGGCAGGGCTTGAAATGAATCGACAGCCCTGATGGAGCAGAGCTGGATCCATCGCCCTTTGGCTGAGCCAGGTGCTGGAACCGCCAGCCCGAGGAGCCAAGGTCAGAGCAGCGCTGGGGCCCCGGTCCTCACCCTTCATGGAGCCGTGTCCCCACAGGGGATCGGAGCACCCTGTCCTGTGAGGGAGCGTGGGGCCAGGTCAGGAACGGGTGCCAGAGCTGCTCAGGCTGAACTGGGAGCTGAACCCCAAGGTTTCCCCCAAGAGGGGCTGCAACCACAGCCACTAACGGCCTCCCACCGAGCATCCCACAGCTCCCAGTCACCTCCTCCATCTCTGCTCTCCAACCCACTGCTTGCCTTTGGGGACACTGGCACGGTCCCCAGGCAGGGGTTGGCACAGTCCTCCACGAGCCACCGAAGCCCCCGGCAGCCCCTGGTGTGGCTGGCAGGGGCAGGGCTGGGAATGGCAGCACTTTTAGAGCTGCAAAAACCCCAACCTCCAGTTTAGAGCCTTGTGAAGTCCTTTGCTCCAGGCCGGCACAGTCCCCCGGGGCGGGGGGACGAGGACACAGCTTGAGCACAGCCTCCCACAGCCCAGCTTTAGATGAAAAGCTGTGGCTCCCCCAGTTTAAAAATGGGAGGAGACCCCGGCTCTGCCACCGCCTTTCCTCCTTGAGAAACTCCTGCTTTTTGGGGGGAGATGCTGCTGAGCAGACCAAGGGTGGGGACGGTGGTAGGGCCACCCCCCCGTTATATCTCCCACGTCCTCTGCCTGGCTGTGACAAGTGGGGACATGGAAAGAGGAGTCCAGGCAGCCCCCCGTGACAGCAAAGGGTTGAGGTGTCCCTCAACTGACAGCCCCAAGGTCATGAGCTGTGAGTATTCAGGGTGAACACGGGTCACCCTGCCTCTGCCACCCCTCCGGTGGCACTGCCACCCAGCCAGGGGACAGGAGCCAGCGCCGGGGACCAAAGGGACCTGATCCAAGCATCTGCAGGGGCAACCTGCCAAAATAAAGCCCTGAAGGCAGCGAAGAGGGGTTGTCCCTGGGGAAGCCCTTTCCTCTGGAGAGGATGCCGCCCCGGGAGGAGGCACAAGAGGAACGTGGTTCCCACTCGGAGCGGTGCTCAGCCCCACACCGGATCTCGCTGCCTGGGACCCCCCCCAGCTCCTCAGGCCTGAAATCATCCAGGAAGCTCTCATCCGGGAAGCTGAGGGCTGGGGCTGGAGGGGCTGGGGGGGGTCAGGGTAGCTGAGATGAGGATGGGGCGGGATGGAGGGCAGAGAGGGCAGTCGTGACCCCAGGACCTGCCAGGGAGGAGGGGACAGGGGGTGTGGGGGCCAAGGGTGGGTGCCAGGGTGGGATGGAGGTGCCACCACGGGGGTTGACCTGAAATGCCCACCCTGAGATGGACAATCCTTGCTCGGTGCCCTATCACTGCTCACTCCAATCCCCCCCAGAGCCACCTCCCCAGCGTGGGATGGACACGGCGCCCCCCACCAAGCCCCCGAGAGACACCCCACCGCCCTGCTCAGCCCCACAAGCCTGCCGCAAAGTTTCATCCCCCCAAAACCCGTCTGCCCCCCAAGGCCACTGCCATCTCCTGAGCTCCTGTCTCTCCATCCTCCCTTTGCTGCCATGGAGGAGCCCAGGGCGGGCACCCGCTTCCCAGGGCCAGCACCCGGTCCCCAGGGCCGGCACCCCGCGAGCGGAGGGCACCCACCGCCGTGGCCCAGGGCCTGGGTGCGACCACGTTCACCGGCACCCGCCACCCACCGGCTGCTCACCTGGGCTCGGCTGGAGCCGGTGCCAACGCCGATACCGGTGCTGATACCGGTGCTGATGCTGGTGTCGGTGCCGGTGTCGATGCTGCTGCCGGTGCCGGTGTTGATGCTGATGTTGCTATCGGTGTCGGTGCTGCTGCCGGTGTCGATGCCGGTGCCGGTGTCGGTGTACCGGTGCCGCTGCCAGCCGTAGCGGGGTGGGGGGTGGGGGGGTACCGGAGGAAGGATGCTCCGCTCTGGGCAGGAGCCCCGGGGACGCCTCCTCCTTCCAGGCAGCCCTTGGGGCACCCGGGGCCGAGCCGCCCGCCGCCGCCCGCCCAACGCCGCCGCTCCCCCCGCCCGGCCCGGCCCCCCCCTCCCTCTTCC
>QJSC01029036.1:1387765-1402257 GCA_003697955.1 Calidris pygmaea | reverse complement strand
TCCCAGCATCTCCGGGGCCTCCTCCGGCCCCGCTCCAACAGCTCCATGTCCTTCTGCTGTTGGTGGCCCCAGAGCTGGAGGCAGCACTGGGGGGTGTCTCCCCAGAGCGGAGCAGAGGGGCAGAATCCCCCCCTGGCCCTGCTGGCCACGGGGCTGGGGATGCAGCCCAGGGTGGGGGGGGTTTCTGGGCTCCAGCGCACGTTGAGGGGCGTGTGGAGCTTCTCACCCCCCGACACCCCCAAGTCCTTCCCCTCAGGGCCGCTCTCCAGCCATGTCCCCCCCTCCCCCAAAGCCTGTGTTGGTGCTCGGGAGGTTCCCGGCGTTGTCCGCCCCCCCCAGCCCCGCCGTCGCCGGGGCCGCCCCGGGGGAGGTGCGGCGGCAGCGACGCGCCCCGATCTCGGTGTCCCGGGGCCTCGACCGGGCGGAGCCAGCGCGGGGGCGGCGGCGGCGGGGACCGGGAACCGGGAACCGGGGCCGGGAACCGGCGGGAGCCGCGGCCGCACCATGGGGGCCTGTCTCGGCGTCTGCTCCCTGCTCAGCTGCGTGAGTGCCCGCCGGCCCCGGCACCGGGAGGGAGCGGAGGGGACCGGGAGGGAGCGGAGGGCACCGGGAGGCGGCCGGGGCTGCTCCGGCTCCCAGCGCCGCAGCGGCGGGCGCGGCCCCGGGGGCCTGGGGGGAGTCTCTGGTTCCAACCCCAGGGATGGGCCCCGGTACATCCCGAGGGGGGGCGGCGGAGACGCGGGGGGTTCCGAGGGAAGGCCGGAGGGTGCGGCGTGTGCGGCCGGGGGGATGCGGGGGACCCCCGGGGGATGCAGCCCTCTGTATATGGGGGGAGGTGGGGGACCCCCGGGGGATGCACCCCTGTGTACGCGGGGGTTGCAGGGGACACTCCCCCCCGCCCTCAGCGGGGACGTACCCCTCTGTGCCTGTGGGAATTCAGGGGAACCCCAGGGGGTTGCCCCCCTCTGTGCCTGGGGGGAAGGAGGGGACCCCTGGGGGGATGCATCCCTGTGTGTCTGGGGGGAAGGAGGGGACCCCCAGGGGAATGCACCCCTGTGTACACAGGGGTTGCAGTTGACCCCCCAGGGGATACCCCCCTGTGTGTCTGGAGGGATGTAGGGGACCCCCGGGGGGATGCACCCCTGTGTAGCCAGGAGAATGCAGGGGACCCCCTGGGAGTTGCACCCCTCTGTGCCTGGAGGGATGTAGGGGACCCCCGGGGGGATGCACCCCTCTGTGCCTGGAGGGATGTAGGGGAACACCAGGGGGATGCACCCCTCTGTGCCTGGAGGGATGTAGGGGAACACCAGGGGGATGCACCCCTCTGTGCCTGGAGGGATGTAGGGGAACACCAGGGGGATGCACCCCTCTATGTCTAGGGGGAAGGAAGGGACGCCCGGGGGGATGCACCCCTGTGTACGTGGGGGTTGCAGGGGACACTCCCCCCCCACCCTCAGGGGGGATGTACCCTTCTGTGCCTGTGGGAATTCAGGGAAACCCCAGGGGGATGCCCCCCTCTGTGCCTGGGGGGATGTAGGGGACCCCCGGGGGGATGCACCCCTGTGTGTCTGGGGGGAAGGAGGGCACCCCTGGGGGGATGCACCCCTGTGTAGCCAGGAGGATGCAAGGGACCCCCTGGGAGTTGCACCCCTCTGTGCCTGGAGGGACGTCTCCAGAGAGATACAGGAGACTCCCAGAGCAGAGCATCCCACTGCCCCCAGGGGTGCTCAGGGGAGACCTGGGGGGTTCATCCCAGGGGACTGTAGGGCTCATAAACATTATGGTTGGAGGGAACCGAGAGTCCGAGGGTGCCCAGGGTGGTGCACCCCAGTGCGATTGGGGAACGTGGGCAGCTGGGGGAGTCATGCCCTGTTGGACCCAGGGGATACGGGGGGTCCTGGCAGCCCTGCCCTGGCACATCCACAGCCCCACAGCAGGGGGCTGGGGATGGAGTAAGAGAAGGAGCCGGGGTGTGGGGTGCAGGATTGCAGGTGGGGGGGTCTGCGTGGGGTGCAGGCAGGGGGTCTGTGACTGGGGGTGCCGTGCCTGGTGACGCAGGGTGTGTGACTCAGGGTGCCGTGCCCGGTGACGCAGGCGGCTGCCCACGGCTGGCACGGCCGATCCTGGCATTGCCTCACCTGCGGGCACGGGGCCAGGGCAGGGCTGTGGAACCAGCCCGGGAGCCGCCGGCCTAGAAACCTGGAAACGGGGCCGGTTTCACAACTTGACCTCAAAGTTTTGGAGGTTTAACGCACAGGCCGTTGTGAAACGCAAGATTGGACGGAGGGTGGTCTGCAGCACGTCCGATACTTTCCCTTATGGATAGGTATTGGAAAAGTCAGGATTTGCCCCAGAGCAGGGCTGGGGAGGTTTCTGGCCTAATTCTGGATTTTTTTTTTCCCCCAACAGCCTATTCTGGCCCAGGCTGTGGTAACGGGCCACAGTTGCTATATAGATTTAGTTCCCCTATTCCTTCCGGTGGAGCTGGTTGACTAAAGGGGTGTTTTAGCTCAATTCTACGCTGAAAAACCACAGCAGGGGAAAAAACCTCCACCCTCAAAATCAAACTGAACCCCCAATCTTTGTATTTTTAAAAATTTTTAATAAGAAAGCCTGAATGAACTCCTTCTGGTCAGCCTGCATCCTTTGGCACAAAGCAGCATCAGATTGCCAAGCCTTCATCACTGTCCCATTAAAACTCTACAGTCTGTTCCCAAGTGAAATTTTGCACTGGGCAAGAAAATTTTCCCTTTCTCTGCCACCAGCGATTCCCCAGGCTCTGCCCACTGCTGCCATGCACCACATGGTCCTCTTGAGCAGCCTCCCTTGGAGGCACAGGGTTGGTTGCCAGCAGAAGCTTGCCCAAGCCAAAGCAAACCCTGGGGGCATGTGCAGCCCCCTGGCATGTCTTGGGCACCTCATGGGGACTTTCTCAGCCTCCTTGTTCCCATGCAAAGCCACCTGACAGATGTGAGAGTCACCCGCCTGCCAAGCCTGGGCCTGACCCTAGGGGTTTGGTACTGATTAACCAGCCGGGTCATTAATTTAATAGGAGATAAAGACCGGTTGCTCAGCATTGCTTTGGGTTGACTCAGTCTCTGCATCCCTGGGTTTGCTGGGGTGAGGGCAGCTGCAGGAGATGTGGTGTTGAGCTGGTGGTGTTGGGGTGGTGTGTTGGGCTAGTGTTGGACTGGTGGCGTTGGACTGGTGGCATTGGGCTGGTGGTGTTGGGCTGATGGTGTTGGGCTGGTGGTGTTGGGTTGGTAGTGTTAGGCTGATGTAGTTGGACGGGTGTTGTTGGGGTGATGAGGTTGTTTTGGTGTAGTTGGATTTGTGGTGTTGCGCTGGTGTTGTTCGGTTGGTGTAGTTGGGTTGATATGGTTGAACTGGAGTAGTTGGACTGGTGGTGTTGAGGTGGCAGGGTTGATTTGGTGTAGTTGGGTTGAGGTGGAGTTGTTGGGGTGGTGTAGTTGGGTTGGTCTTGTTGGAGTGGTGTTATTGAGTTTGGTGTTGTTGGGGTTGGGTTGGTGCTGTTGGGCTAGTGGTGTTGATTTGGTCTAGTTGGGGTGGTGTTTTTGGGATGGTGTAGTTGGGATGGTGTAGTTGGGTTGGTGTAGTTGGGTTGGTGTAGTTGGGGTGGTGGTGTTGGGGTGGTGTTGTTGGGATGGTGTAGTTGGGTTGGTGGTGCTGGGGTGGTGTTTTTGGGATGGTGTAGTTGGGTTGTTGTGGTGGGCTGGTGGTGTTGCATTTCCCCGTGTTGGCCTGGGTGGACAGTGTTTGTCCAGCTCCGGCCATACCCAGTGATTGGGCAGGGGAGGCCCAGCAGCCCGTAGGTGTGAGTCGCGCTGGAGGTGAGCTGGATTTAATGAGGAAGTTGATAGTGAAACTGGAGAGATTAATCTTTCATCTGCAGCGGCTGAAAACCGATGCTTCCTCATTAATCCCCCGCTCTCCTGCTGCGGCCACTTCCCTCCCTTGGCTTTTTCCATCCTGCTGTTTGGCCGTTGGCCACGTTCACGCTCACGGGCGTCTTTGAAAGTCTTTGAAAGGAGGTGCATCAGAGCGTGTCCAGCGCTGCCTTAACGCTGGAGGGATTTCCTTCCTCTCAACCCATTTGACTTTTAAAGGAAAAATCTGAATTCAAGCTGTCCTTGCAGCAGGTCAGGTTAGCACATGACACGAGGCATCTCCCTTTGCTTCGAGGGGGACACCCAGTAAGAGTCATCCTTGAAAATAAACCTCAGGCAGGCTCCAGGGATGCTGCAGGATCCTGAAAACCTCATCCTAGAAGCTCTCTCATCCGGCTGCAGCTTTCCCAGGGGTCAGACATGGGGTTTGGAAGTGGAGTGAGGGCTTCTCTCCATCCCGCTCCATCACGGACACCCCCTCAGCTCCCCTCCACCCGCCCCGAGCCCGGGCAAAATGTGGTACCCAAGGCTGTGCCTCCTGCAGGTCTTCAGTGATGCTTGGACATGGGGCTGAACCCCCACATCCAACAACCTCCTAAACAACAACAAACCTCACGATTTTCCGGGCCCATTTCAGTGATTTTGGGGACCGGTGCTTTTTTGGTTTAGTTGGCACTGAAAGGCGAGGAGCTGGAGGTATTGGTGTGCTTCAAGTTAAGGGTGCACTGAGGTGCTTTGTTAGGTGAGGTCACACAATGCAGTAATTCTGCATTAAAAGGGATTTTTGTTGTTGTTCTCTAATTTTTTTCTTGGATTTGAAGGGGAAATGCAGCACCGCTGGCACATTTTGGATGCGTTCTTGTGCACGTGCTGCATTAAATGAGCCCGAAAGGAAGCGATCTCTAATTGAATGCCATTTTTTCCTGCTTTCAAGTAGAAAACATGCACTGACGTCCCTTGAGCAGCTGCTGGAGAGGTGGGATGAGGGTCCCCGTGGGACGCGAGGGCTCTCTCATCCACCCCAGCCCCCGTGGGCACCAGCAGCTCAGCACAGCCCCTGGGGGGGTTGGGACGTGGGGCTGGGACGTGGGTAAAGAAGAATAAATCAGAAAGGAAGTTATTTTTCTCAAATAATGGTATGGTTATGTTTAAAAAAGAAATTCAAAGCCACCTTTATTGATTCAGGGGGGATCAAAGTGATCACGCGTGAGCATTGGGGTTTGATGCCCTGCTCACCCCGCAGCTCAACATCTGGTTTTCTTTTCTGCCACTGAACATTTTTACGCTAAATTTAGCAATGAGAAATGCGTATTTGGGTTGATACTGAGCAATATTTAATTAATATTGATTTCTGGGCATAAAAAACACACAGCACACGCGCGTCCCTTAATAGTGGGAGGGGGCTGAACCCTTCTGCTTGCAAGTGCGTCTGGCCGGCTGATGTGTGCAGGGGAGGAAGAGCTGTTCAAAGGGAAGGAACAAAGAATCAAAAGCAAAACAAATCAATGCAGTTTGCTTGAAAATAGAGGGAAAGTAGTTTGCTGAGGATCCGAGATGGTCACAGGATTTCTTGGGAAGAACCTGGCTCTGACACAGGAGTTAAAAACGCCCAATGCTGTGTGTTCTGAAATAAGTGGATTTGGGAATGCACTTGAGCTTGAGAAAAATATTTGGGAAGCGAAGCTGGAGTATTTTAAACAAACTCCAAATATTTAATCCCTGTTAGTCTCTAGGCAATACCTGTAGGTGGAAGCTTTCCAGCACCTGCTTGGGGATTTCTCATTGCTCCCTGGGCCGGGGTGTGGGCCGGGGGAGGCTGTGGGCTTGTGGTGGCTTCAGTCAGGTGTTTTAAAAAAAAAAAAAGGGAAATAGTCAGAAGTTTCCCTATTTTGGAGGCCTTTGGGTGTATTTTGCTGTTGCACTGCTTGGGCTGTCTGTCCTCAGAGCCCCACTGTTCCTGCTCACACCGTGGGCAGTAGGGAAGAGTTGGGAATTTTCTTTTAATTTAGTTTTTGGGTCCTTTGAGGTCTTATTTAGCACTTTAGCCCATCTGTTCATTTACACAGGGTCAGCGCGGGCTCCTGGTTCAGCAGCCAGGGGGGCATGGCCACCTCCATTGCCTGGATGTGAGACACTGGTTTTACTTCCCCAACCAACCCCAGTAATTCCGGAGAGTGCAGCATTTCCAATGCAAACCGGAGAGACACCTTATTCCCCTGTTCTTTCCCCAGATATTTAACATGGGTCCTTCTGCTCAAATTAGTGGCCCATCCGTGAGAGGCCATCCCAGAAAAGCTTCTTCCATTCTCTTGCCTGAAAATGCCCTCTTTATTCTCCAACTTCACCCTGCATTGGGAAAATTGGGGTTTCATGATGTGGCAGCGAGCAGGGAGATCCCAGGGCTAGTGCAGGTGATTAAGAGGCTGAAAATCTTGCCCATCCGGATGAGGGATGCCACAGTCAGGGCTGGATGTGGCTGTATCCCGCATTCCTGCCCCATCATGGGCTGTAAAACCAGTTATGCAAAACCCCTGCAGCTGTTCTTCCTCTGAGGCAAATGATTGGGGCACTCCCATACCTTGTGGGTGGATGAAGATCCAAATTGTTGGACAAATTAGTGAGAACAGTGTATACCGGAGCAGCAAAACTCAACCCAACTCAACTCAACTCAACTCAACAACTCAACTCAACCCAGCCCAACTCAACTCAACTCAACTCAACTCAATCCAGCCGAGCCCAGCCCTTCTGATGGGACACAAACAGCATCTCCCTAATATTCCTCTCACAATGGCTTGCAAGAGCCAGGGAAGTCTAAGAATATAATTTAATAAAAAAAATCATTTTTTTCCCTGCAAGCCTTATTCTGCACAATCGTTATGCAGGAAGCCCCCGTTGATGTTTTGCTAGGCAGCAAGGATTTTGTTAAACTGGCGTTTCCGTGGTCCCCAGCTCTGGCACAGCAGTGGGAGCCCCTGGAGTGAGGGTACATCCAGCAGCGCAGCCGATGCTGGATTTGGGAATCCAGGACCCAGTGTGGATTCCCAGGGATGCTGTGCCTCAGTTTCCCCACCTGTAAAGTGGCCTTTGGGCAGGGGGAAGGATGGCAGAACAAGCTAGCTTCTCCATGATGCTGATATCAGTGTTTTCCCCATCCTGTATTAGATTGAAAGGGCAGCCTGAAATTATTTTGCAAACTCTTTTATTTTGTAAAGCGAGGAGGCTCCTGCGGGGCAGTGCTTTGCTTTGGCCAGAGCCTTGTTTTGCCTGCGATTCCTAGGGGAGCAAAAAGGAAGATGAGGGTGTATCCAGGACTCTTGGTGTCATTTTCCAAGTTGGTTGGTTATTGCAGTGAACCTGTTCCCGTGGCTCTTTTGCTTATCAATCAGCCACTTTTCTGGGGGGATTTGGGACCATTTCCATGAGGTTCCATGGGCTGTGTGCTGCAGCGCTGGCTGGTGAGAAGCTCTAAGCAAAGCCCCCAGGACAGCAGTGGGGGTTCCTGGGCAGATCTCCTTACGGTTTGACCTGGGCACATGTTTTTGGGCCAATTTCGACCATTCCGACACGGAGATGCTCTCGTTACAGGTGTCCTGTCTCTGTGGCTCGGCGCCATGCCTGCTCTGCGGCTGCTGCCCCTCCACCAAGAACTCCACCATCTCCCGCCTCCTCTTCACTTTCTTCCTCTTCCTCGGCACCCTCGTGTCCATCATTATGATAATCCCTGGTGTGGAGAAGGAGCTGCACAAGGTAAAGAATTCCTGAAGGTCGCTGGGCTTGGTCACTGCAGGGAAGATGTTTAGCTCATGGTGGGTACGTGAGGCTGAATCAAAAAGGGAATTTTTGGGGCATGATGTTGCTTCTGTTCCTTTTTCTCTGAGCGTTGCACTGGGAGAAGGTGTTATTGAGCCCGGTTTTGCACAGAGGGGAAAATGCAGTGGGATAATTTCATGCATTATCTAGTTTTCCCGGATGTCTCCCAGGAAAGTGTCTTACGTACTGTTTTGGCAGTTCAGGTGGCCAAGTGACCTGCAAGTCATGGAGATGGCACTTCAGATGCAGGGAACCGAGGTCTACAGCTGAGCTTATGCAAAGGCTGGGCAAGGCTTTCGGGGACATGCTGGTTTCATCCCAGCTTTCCACTGACCTGTGGGTTGTGTGTCACCCCACTGCTGTCCCCGACCAGGCCAACCTCTTCCTTTATGGGTGGTCTTGGAACAGTGATGGGCTGGCCCATCTTTGGTGGCATCAGGGCTTGCAGTGGGTGCGGGATGCTGGGGTGATGCTCACCCTCTCTTCACCCTCACAGCTCCCTGGCTTCTGTGAAGGCAGTGGGTCGGTCCTGGGGGTCCAGACCCACGTCGACTGCAGGAGCTTCCTGGGCCACAAAGCCGTGTACCGCATGGGCTTCTCCATGGCTGCCTTCTTCTTCCTCTTCGCCGTGATCATGGTGTGTGTCCGCAGCAGTAAGGACCCACGGGCCGCTGTGCAGAATGGGTGAGCGTTTGTCCCTGGCTGGGGGGATGCTGGTGTGGGGGTCAGACCCCCCCTTCCCTGCTGAGTTCCCCTTGCAGACCAGGCCTCCTCTCTCCTCCTCCCGCAGCTTCTGGTTCTTCAAGTTCCTGGTGCTGGTGGGGATCACGGTGGGGGCCTTCTACATCCCCGATGGTGCCTTCACCTCAGGTGAGGAGCTGCCCCCATTGTCCTCCTCATCTCTGGGTTAACCCTCAGCACAAGCTTAAACCCAGGGCCATGTGCCCCTGCCATTGCCAAATTCCTGTTATCCCTGCTTTTAACTGTTCTTTCTCTTCCCCTCAAGTCTGGTTTTACTTTGGTGTGGTCGGCTCCTTCCTCTTCATCCTCATCCAGCTCATCCTCCTCATCGACTTCGCCCACTCCTGGAGCCAGCTGTGGCTGCGCAACGCGGCCGAGAGCAACGCCAAGGGCTGGTACGCAGGTCGGTAGGGCTGGCAGAGGGTTTAGGGATGGGGAAACTCATCCCAGGGGTGGGTGACACTGAGCTGGTGGGGACTCAGGGCTCTGCTCCAGCCTCCTTCCTTTTTGCTTTGTCCCTCAGCCCTTTGCATCATCACCTTCATCTTCTACGCCGCCTCCATCGCGGCCATAGTCCTGCTCTACGTCTACTACACCAAGCCCGAGGGCTGCACGGAGGGCAAGGTCCTCATCAGCATCAACCTCATCCTCTGCCTCATCGTCTCTGTCGTGTCCATCCTGCCCAAGATCCAGGTGAGGTGGCACCAGGGGCGCCTGGGAGGCTGGTGGCCCTGTCACCATGGGGTAGGGGACCAGCCCTGAGCACCCGCCGTTGTGTTTGCAGGATGCTCAGCCGCACTCGGGGCTGCTGCAGGCGTCCCTCATCACCCTCTACACCTTCTACGTCACCTGGTCCGCCCTGGCCAACGTACCCAGTAAGCAGGATGTGGCCTTGGGTTTGGGAGGGGGGTGCATGGGAGAAGACCACACACTGGGGTGGGTACTGTGCCCCCCAAGGGTCTCTGGGGGGCTGGGGAAGGTGCTGAACCCCCTGTGTNCTCGGGGCTGCTGCAGGCGTCCCTCATCACCCTCTACACCTTCTACGTCACCTGGTCCGCCCTGGCCAACGTACCCAGTAAGCAGGATGTGGCCTTGGGTTTGGGAGGGGGGTGCATGGGAGAAGACCACACACTGGGGTGGGTACTGTGCCCCCCAAGGGTCTCTGGGGGGCTGGGGAAGGTGCTGAACCCCCTGTGTCCCCCCCCCATAGCCCAGACCTGTAACCCCACGCTGCTGGTGAGGAACAGCACTGGCTCGGCGACAACCAACCAGCCCCTGACGACCTGGTGGGACGCCCCGAGCATCGTAGGGCTGGTCATCTTCATCCTCTGCACCCTCTTCATCAGGTGAGGGCTTGGCTCGTGTCCCTGGGGTCTGCACTGTCCCTGGGGTCTGCACTGCCCCTCTGCCTGCCCGGAGCAGAGAGGCATCGGGTGACTTTTAGGGAAAGGTGATGCTGGAGGGAGGTCACAGCTCGCTCCAGGGTTTTTGTCACTACATGTCTCTTGCAAAGCTGCCCCGCTCCCTGGGGACACAGATGGGCTGCCCTGCGGGGTTGTGGTCACAGCTGGGGTGTCTGCACAAGCTGCATCCCCCCAAACCACCCTGCCTGTCCCAGGGATGGCCCTGCAGGGCACCCTGACGTGGGTGGGCATGGTGGGGCTGAGCTCTGGCCGGGGGGACAGCCCTGACCTGCCCTCCCTCTGCCTGCAGTGTCCGCTCCTCGGACCACCCCCAGGTCAACAAGCTGATGCTGACGGAGGAAAGCGCGGCCGGGGCGGGGGGCGATGCAGGGGCCGTGGAGAGCGGGCTGCACCGAGCCTACGACAACGAGCAGGACGGCGTGGCCTACAACTACACCTTCTTCCACCTCTGCCTCCTCCTGGCTGCCCTCTACATCATGATGACCCTCACCAACTGGTACAGGTGGGCAGAGCTCCCCCAGGGACCGGGGACTGTCCCCCTTCCTCTGCAGCCCCTTCTCCCGGCATCCCCCCTGCTCTCCTGCTGGGCAGAGCTGTTGCGATGCATCTGTGTGCAGTTCCACTTAACGTGTGCTCTAATCAGCATTAATTATTTTTAGGTGGCATAGGGCTGTCTGTGGCGGGTTGTGCCCGGGCTCCCCATCTCCCTGCTGCAGCATCTTTGGCTGCGGCATAGAATCATGGAATGGTTTGGGTTGGAAGGGACCTTAAAGCCCACCCAGTGCCACACCCTGCCCTGGGCAGGGACACCTCCCACCAGCCCAGGTTGCTCCAAGACCCCTCCAACCTGCCCTTGAACCCCTCCAGGGATGGGGCAGCCACAGCTTCTCGGGGCAACCTGGGCCAGGCTCTCACCACCCTCACACCAAACAAGTTCTTCCCCACATCTCAGCTCCATCTCCCCTCTTTCAGGGTCAAACCCTTCCCCCTCCTCCTAGGGCTCCCCTCCCTCATCCAGAGNCTCGGGGCTGCTGCAGGCGTCCCTCATCACCCTCTACACCTTCTACGTCACCTGGTCCGCCCTGGCCAACGTACCCAGTAAGCAGGATGTGGCCTTGGGTTTGGGAGGGGGGTGCATGGGAGAAGACCACACACTGGGGTGGGTACTGTGCCCCCCAAGGGTCTCTGGGGGGCTGGGGAAGGTGCTGAACCCCCTGTGTGTCCCCCCCATAGCCCAGACCTGTAACCCCACGCTGCTGGTGAGGAACAGCACTGGCTCGGCGACAACCAACCAGCCCCTGACGACCTGGTGGGACGCCCCGAGCATCGTAGGGCTGGTCATCTTCATCCTCTGCACCCTCTTCATCAGGTGAGGGCTTGGCTCTTGTCCCTGGGGTCTGCACCGTCCCTGGGGTCTGCACTGCCCCTCTGCCTGCCCGGAGCAGAGAGGCATCGGGTGACTTTTAGGGAAAGGTGATGCTGGAGGGAGGTCACAGCTCGCTCCAGGGTTTTTGTCACTACATGTCTCTTGCAAAGCTGCCCCGCTCCCTGGGGACACAGATGGGCTGCCCTGCGGGGTTGTGGTCACAGCTGGGGTGTCTGCACAAGCTGCATCCCCCCAAACCACCCTGCCTGTCCCAGGGATGGCCCTGCAGGGCACCCCGACGTGGGTGGGCATGGTGGGGCTGAGCTCTGGCCGGGGGGACAGCCCTGACCTGCCCTCCCTCTGCCCGCAGTGTCCGCTCCTCGGACCACCCCCAGGTCAACAAGCTGATGCTGACGGAGGAAAGCGCGGCCGGGGCGGGGGGCGATGCGGGGGCCGTGGAGAGCGGGCTGCACCGAGCCTACGACAACGAGCAGGACGGCGTGGCCTACAACTACACCTTCTTCCACCTCTGCCTCCTCCTGGCTGCCCTCTACATCATGATGACCCTCACCAACTGGTACAGGTGGGCAGAGCTCCCCCAGGGACCGGGGACTGTCCCCCTTCCTCTGCAGCCTCTTCTCCCGGCATCCCCCCTGCTCTCCTGCTGGGCAGAGCTGTTGCGATGCATCTGTGTGCAGTTCCACTTAACGTGTGCTCTAATCAGCATTAATTATTTTTAGGTGGCATAGGGCTGTCTGTGGCGGGTTGTGCCCGGGCTCCCCATCTCCCTGCTGCAGCATCTTTGGCTGCGGCATAGAATCATGGAATGGTTTGGGTTGGAAGGGACCTTAAAGCCCCTCCAGTGCCACACCCTGCCCTGGGCAGGGACACCTCCCACCAGCCCAGGTTGCTCCAAGCCCCCTCCAACCTGCCCTTGAACCCCTTCAGGGATGGGGCAGCCACAGCTTCTCGGGGCAACCTGGGCCAGGCTCTCACCACCCTCACACCAAACAAGTTCTTCCCCACATCTCAGCTCCATCTCCCCTCTTTCAGGGTCAAACCCTTCCCCTCCTCCTAGGGCTCCCCTCCCTGATCCAGAGTCCCTCCCCAAACTGCAGCTGGGCATCCCTTGGGACGTGGGGGGAGCAGGGTCCCGGCCCCCAGGGTGCTGTAGGCTGCAGCAGTGGAGTCACTTTCATGGGGGGAACTGCAGGGAGCTGCATGGGTGCGGGGAGCTGCATGGGTGCAGGTACAGGGCTCCTCCATGTTCTTTGCCTTGCACCCACAGCTCNATCCAGAGTCCCTCCCCAAACTGCAGCTGGGCATCCCTTGGGACGTGGGGGGAGCAGGGTCCCGGCCCCCAGGGTGCTGTAGGCTGCAGCAGTGGAGTCACTTTCATGGGGGGAACTGCAGGGAGCTGCATGGGTGCGGGGAGCTGCATGGGTGCAGGTACAGGGCTCCTCCATGTTCTTTGCCTTGCACCCACAGCTCGGTGCTCAGAGCCTCCATCCCTCCCCAGCGCGGTTGCCCGGGGTGCAGAGGGGGATGCCACCCCTGATGCACAGTGATGGGTGCCACCCACGTGTTTGCTGTTTCAGGCCGGACGAGAGCTTGCAGGTGCTGACGAGCCCCTGGACGGCTGTGTGGGTGAAGATCTGCTCCAGCTGGGCTGGGCTCCTGCTCTACCTCTGGACGTTGGTGGCTCCACTGGTGCTGCCAGACCGGGACTTCAGCTGAGGTGCCCTTGGGCATCCCACTGCCAGGTCGGAGCCACCACAACCTTGTCCCTCGAGGCTGGGGACAACCCCAGCTCTGCCTTGGCCTCAGGTCTCGCACGCAGGAGCAGCTACGCTGGGTTGTGCCTTCTTACAGGTCTTCTGTTTTAATCTGAAAGGGATGAAGTGCCAAGCGGGGAAAATCAGCAAGGACTTGAGACAGACTCGAGGATGTTTTTATAGCTCTTGTCATCTCCACGTTCGTCTAGTGCCTTTGGCGGTGCCTCCATGCCCTCTCCTCGCGGAGACCACCGCCTTGCCTTGGGAGGGTTTGGGTTTCACCGGCTGCTGTTGTCTCGCTTGGTGCCCGGGGACCGTGGTGCCTTTTGGAGGGGCTCTGAGGACCGGCCGCGTGTTGGGACCGGGGACCCGGCGGGTATCGCCTCCCCAAACAGCCAGAGGAGAACGAATCTCAAGGATCTGTGGCTGGAGGCAGATGTCCCACTCCTTCCCCCCAGCCTCGGAGGTGGCACCAGCTCCTCAGGGACCCTCCTGCCCTCCCGTTGCTGGGGGAGGACGGGTCCCTGCTCCTCGCTGGGGCACAGCTCGGGTTTCCCGCAGGTTGCGCTGGCCTGGCCCCTTGTTAATAAAGTCTTGTTTGGAATAAACCTGCCAGATTTGTCCTTCTGGGTTTTTTCCTGATGTGTGTGCTGGGTGTGTGGAAGTGGAAGAGGGGAGGGATGTCTTAAACAGCCCTAACGCCGGGGTGAGGGCACCCACCCTGTGGGTGCAGGCAGGGGTGGCATCACTTTGGGGCACGGTGGTTTGGAGCCCTGGACCCTGCTGCCAGGCTGTGGCCCCCCGAGAGACGCTGCTGGAGGAGGACACATGGCTTGAAGAGCAGATGGTGGGGGTAAGCAAAGTTGGGTGCACAACCTATTGGGGTGCACCCAGCACAGGGGTGCATGCTGTGCCCACGGGCACACGGGGAGGGGGTGAGCCCCACGGTGGGGTACCCACGGTGCTGGGATGCCCACGTCGCAGGCTGGGGTGTATCCTGGGGGTGACCCCCGTTGGGTGCAACGGTCTGAAAGAGGGTCCCTGCCCTGCAGAGCCGTGGGAGGTGACGGGTGCCCATCGCCCACCCCAGCAGGAGCTCCCCCGGGAACGGGCTCCCGGCTCAGCCCTGTGCCGCAGCAGCGACCCATCGCCCCGGGGGGGCTCGGGAGGGGGGGCTGGGAACGGGCACCGGACCCGCGGGGTCCCGCCCGCAGGCTGGGGAGGAGGCAGGAGGAGGCAGGAGCGGGCAGGAGGAGGCAGGAGGAGGCAGGAGGAGGCAGGAGGAGGCAGGAGGAGGCAGGAGGAGGCAGGAGGAGGCAGGGCCGGGCGGTGCCGAGCGGGGCCGGGGCCGGCGCAGCCACGAGGTGGTGCTGGCAGCACGCGCTGCGGCACCCTGAGCCCTGCACCCCGCACCCCTCATCCCGCACCCTGCATCCTGCATCCCTCATCTCGCACCCTGAGCCCTGCA
>QJSC01029036.1:1345247-1387070 GCA_003697955.1 Calidris pygmaea | reverse complement strand
CTCACCCTGCATCCCTCAGCTTGGACTCTGCACCCCTCAGCCTGCACCGTGTGCCCTGCACCCCTCAGCCTGCACCCTACAGCCCATCCCGCATCTTCCTCCCATGCCATGCTCTGCCTCCTGCACCCCTCACCCTGCATCCTGTGCTCTGCACCCTGCATCCTGCACCTTCCATCGTGTCTCCTGCATCCCGAACCCTGCATCCCGCCTTGGGAATCCTGCATCTTGTGTCCCTTCATCCTGCACCCTGCATTGTGCATTCTTCATCCTGCACCCTTCATCCTTCATCCAACATCCCGCACCTCACACCCTGCACCCTACATTGTGAATTCTTCATTCTTCACCCTTCGTCTTTCACCCTGCACCCCACATCCGTCACCCCGCACCCTGCAGGCAGCCCACGCTGGGGTGTGTGGGCAGCACTGGGGTGTGTGGCCTGGGCAGAGACTGGGGGGGCAGATGCACTCCCAGAAGCATGTTTACAGATGCCCCCCCACCTTTGCCACTCCATCCCAGGCCAAGCTGGGGGGGAGGAGATGCAGGAGCCCCCACTGCAGTCTGTATCTGCAGACCAGCAACACACCAGGGAGCTGACTGGGTGACATGTATGTCCCCGTGTGCACCTTGGGCAAGTGACACTTGCCAATGCAACACCGTCCCCAGGGTCTGTGAGGACACGCTCAGGCCTTTCCCGTGATGAACTTTGCCTTTTGCATTTCCCACCTTTCAGGAGAGCAGAAAACCACCGTGTCTGCTGCAGCCGTAACCGCTGGCTGCAGTGCTCGTCTGCACCAGCTCCTCATGGAGCGCCCGACCAGAGCAAACCAATGGGAGCTAAAGCCAAGGTACTGGCTCCATGAAATGTGCCCTTGGCTCCCGAAAGCCATCCCTGGCCAAGGAGCCGCTGCGAGGATGAGGATGGCTCCGCAGGGCTGGCAGCACCTGCTCTGGTCCCAGCAGTGACGCAGCAGCAGCTGGGTGGCACAGGGACAGGGGGTCCCACCGGGGACAAGTCTCCAGCTGAGCCAGCAGCACGTCTCTGGCTGCCACCGAAACGCCTCATCCCTGGGATTTTCTCTGAAACAAGAAATCCTTGTTCTTTCTTTCTTTCATCTCTCCAGCTGCACCCAAGCAGCTCCGGAGTGATGCTGCTGGAATCGCCCACCGGTGAGCGGCAAAGTCCTCCTTCCCCTGGCTTGGGAAGGTGTGGGTTGCACAAGGGTTCGCTACAAGATTTATTTTCACGCCGTACCTCCTATCCATTATTTATTTAAATAAGAATAATCTTCGCTCACTGTTTTCCTCAGGAGATGTTTCAAACCCCTAGCAAATACACCTCACTAGTGATCATTGCACCCCCAAAACAACTGAGGAAACCGAGGCGAAATCGGGTGACTCTGGCTGTGCTGCTACGGCTGCCAAGCCATGCTGCCTCCAGCATCCTATGATTTTGGGTTTTGCAGAGGAAAATGTCCCCATGGTGGGTTATTGCCTGTATGATGCCACTGTCCCATCCGACCGGATGTGTCTACCCATGTTCATCCAGCTGCAGAGCACCCCAAGCAGCAGTTCAAGCCACGGGGCAACTTGGATATTATATATTCCCCATATAGAGAGGAGGGACTCTGGATGAGGGAGGGGAGCCCTAGGAGGAGGGGGAAGGGTTTGACACTGAAAGAGGGGAGATGGAGCTGAGATGTGGGGAAGAACTTGTTTGGTGTGAGGGTGGTGAGAGCCTGGCCCAGGTTGCCCAGACAAGCTGTGGCTGCCCCATCCCTGGAGGGGTTCAAGGCCAGGTTGGAGGGGGCTTGGAGCAACCTGGGCTGGTGGGAGGTGTCCCTGCCCAGGGCAGGGGGTGGCACTGGGTGGGCTTTAAGATCCTTTCCAACCCAAAACATTCCATGATTCTATGCAAATAAGTGAATAAAAAAAGATGTATCGGTGGCAAAAAAAATCCCCAGACCTAACCACGATGTGAGTGAGGCTCAGGGGCAGAGACACCAAGTTCAGTCCGGGCCTCACAATCCCCTCTGTGTCACGGGCACGGAGAGTTGTGGCTGTTCTGCGTTTGCTTGTTGACGAGCAAGATCCATCTCTGAGTCCAAATGTCCCGTTGTCCGCAGGCAGGAGGGTGGGCAGCAGCCGCTGGGCATCACTGCGGGGCTCCCCTGAGGCCATGGGACAGGCTGCAGGGAGCATCCCCTGGGGGCTGTCACCCCCCCGCTCAGGGTGACAACCTGCTGCCTGGCAGCCCCCACTTCTGCCTGGGATTCCATGACCAGGGCGTTACTTCACGGGGCTGATGGAAAAGGGATGCACCGAGGAGAGCTCGCGTACATGGAGGCTGCACAACTGCCACAGAGTCAGTGAGGGTCTAAAAACTTCCTCTTTTTGGTGATTGTCACTTCCAAAGGGAAATGTCCCCATGCCGTGCATACGCCCTGCAGCAGCAGCTGTACCCTTGGCAGGTTAGTTGGGTATATAAGAAATATACGGGCAGGGTCTGGTTGCTCCAGATCTTCTCATGATGATGAGCTACAGGCTCTCTCCAAAGCATGCCCGGTTTAGAGACCATCTTTGGTCCCCAGTTCCTGGTGGCTTCAGCAAACGGTCCATCTGGGGACACGGACCAGCCCGCAGCACTCGCAGCCACCTTGTTTCAGAAGCAGGGTGGTCCTTTTTCATTCTCCTTTTTCTGGGTGAATAATTCATCAGCCAACATCTGCCACCTTTCGCTCAGCAGAAAAGAGAGCCCTGGCTCAGGACCCCCCCTGGCCTGTCCCTCCCCATCCTGCACCCGGGTCACAGCCCCAGCCTGGAGAGCAGGATCAGGCCTGGAAATCCAGATCCCACCACCAGCACTATCTAACCCTATGGCTTTAATTGCTCTAATTTTCTCTCCCTGGGGGGGGCACCTCAGAATATGGGGGAAAATAAGGGTAACATGGGAAGATAAGGGTAACATGGGAACCCAGGCAAAGTCACTCAGCGGTTTGCTCTGCAAAAGATAACTGTGGTCACTGTGCTGCCAAATTAAACTGAATTTTAACCCAGAGGTGGGGGTGGTGCCCTCCCGGAGCTGCTGGGGTCAGCAAGGGGTTTAAGACCGTGCAGAGGGGGGACCCCCCAGCAATGCCCAGGTCCAGGGTGATGGGGGCAGCCCCAGTCCCAAACCATTCCCCTGCCCTTCCCGGTCCCCAGGCGATACCCAGCACGGCCAGGGGCTCCACAGCACCGTTTTAGTCTCTTTAATGCATGGTCTCCCTTGTTTTTTATTTTATTCATGGGATTAACACATCGGGCAGCAGCCAGACTGGCTTTTGCTCAAAAGAGGAGGGGAAAGAGTTTACATAATTCATTTAAATGAGTCACCCGGGGAAATCCAAATTGGACTTCCAGCATATTTACAGTGCCACACAGAGCCCCATGATCCGCATCTGGAGCCATTAATGCCTCCCAGACGGACCACAGAGCATGTATAATTAATTGTGGAGCAAAGGCATTGCCCAGCCTCCGAAGATAACACTCGGAGGCGGAGGCAGAGGCAGCATCTCCCAATGCTGTCCCCCCTCAAGGCATGCATTTATTTCAGTGGGTCTTTTCTCCCCCCCAAGAAATTCAACCAACCTTCCTTGGGGTAGGAAGACGCTGGGGAATCGGTGGGGTTAAAGCAGCAGGAGGAATTAGCAGAACTGGAGCGAAATCACGGCTGCTTGGCTGGGTTGGGGGGTGGGCATCAACTGCGAGGGCTCCTCGGGGGGTGTGGGAGCCCAGTAGAACCCCACGGCACTGGGGCTGAGCCCTGCCCTGGGAAGGGGGTGAGAGAGACCCCGCGGAGGGGAAAAATTCCCACTTACAACGGGGATTGAACAGCCCAACACCACTTAGCCCCAAATATCCCCATTCTGTTTTGCAGAGCCATGGACCGAGCATCCCCTCGTCCGATGCCTGGGGAGATTTGGTGCTGCGGGGGCTCTGGGGGTGCCCCGGGGGACCTGGCCCCACACTCAGCCCCCTTCGTGCCCTCTGAGAATAGATCCTGGTGGATTCCACCGGGTGAAATGGGGCTGATAAAGCTCCCTTGGGTGCTCTCCAGCTGCAGCACCCAGGGGCAGAGCTCGCTGTGACCCGGGCTGGCTGCCAGCTGTGGTCCGGGGTGGCCGTTTGTGGCTTTCTGAGAAGCTGCCCTTGGTCTTGCACAGGGACTCAGGAGCACCCCAACCCATGGGGACACTTTATTTCTAAAACCCTGGAGCGAGGAGCGACTCCTCTGTCTCCCCAGTTTCCTTCTCCACCTTCAGCATCGCTTTGAAGAGCAAAGGATGCAAAGGAAGACAGGGATTTGAAAAAAAAAAAAAAAAATTAAATAAAAAAGTCAAGCTTGAACCCTGCTGCTAGAGAAACATCTGTATCTATAAATACCCGCCGATGTGAGTGGGAACAGGCTGTATCTCCAGCAGCTCCCTAAGGCAGCAGAGCAGCCTCGCCCCGGCTAACCTCATTCCAACACATGCTCCTGTAACGCACACAAGGCACTGCAGCTTTGCAGGCGTTTTTTTTTGGGGGGGGAGGGGGGATAAAAAAAACCCCAAAACTGGTCTTAAAAAAAAAAAGAAAAGAAAAAATAATTGTTGTCATCTTGTTCGCAGCTCGGTCACGGGGAGGTTGAGCTGCGGCCCTGGGGGATGTGACTGGCTCTGTGGGGCTGGTCCTTTCTGGGACACGATGTCCCACTGACTGTCCCCACCCTGCTGTCATCCCCTTCAGTGACCTTCTCTATCCCACCAGCTCAGCTCAGAGGAACCCACATCAAGTGCAGACTCGCTTCTTCACCCCGCACAAAGCCTCCTGCAGCCCTGGGGCAGAGAGATGCTTCCCCAGGTGGGAAACCACTGAGTTCCTGGATGGGTCCATCCCTGCCCTGACTCCCTGCAGGAGCCCAGCACCAGCCCTGGGGAGGGCAGGGTGGGATGATGGCCAGGAGGACACAACCCACCATGGGCTTGGGCTGGCCCATGGACATGCTGATGCCAAAGAACTTTCTCAGCAGGGTTTTGCTCTGTGAGTGCTGACTATCGTTAGTCCAGCTTGCTCCCACTGGGGAGATGTCCCTCATTGTTTTATGACAGGAGGGGGTTGCTGGAGGCCACCAGATCTGTCACCTGCATTGGTCAAGATTTCCCATCAGAAGTGCTCTTAAACTGGTATTTCTCACACCCCAAAGAGTTCGCATCATACAACGTTCAGTGGCTCCTGGGGGTCTGAGTCCTTCCCAAATGTGTGTGTGACCTCCTGCTGCCCAAGAGCCGTGTCTGCTGGTGCATGAAAGGGCACAAGACAAGGCCCTCTCCTTGGTGTGGGAGTTGCTGAAGCCTCAGCTGTGAAGAGGTTCCTGAGAGCTCCTCTGGTGCTGTGGCAGGTGGTGGGTTTCCACATAGCACATTGAGGCTTTCCAGATCCCAAACTGGAATTAATACTGGGCCCAGAGACAGGGAGCCAGCTCTGAACACCCCCAAATCCTTGTTTAGCCCACATGGGATCAGCAAATGGTGAGATGAGTTTGCTTGGACTCTGCAGTCCTCCCTGTTGCCTGTGCAGCTGGCTGGGGAGCAGGGTACATATGGGGCACCCAAGAGCTCCTCCAGACAACAGCCACAGGGTCACCCCACATTGCCCAGTCCCCCACAAAGCAAATCCCATCCTTCATCCCTCCTTGACGGCAGGAGCCTGCATACACGTGGACTTCAAGAGGTTAGAGAGAGTCTCCTTTCCCATCTCCAGCAAAACTACCCTCTTCCAGTTAAATTCTGCTGTCCCACTGCCTGCTCTGGGGCTGCCCAGCTCCCTTTGATGCCCCATGGGGTGGCCACACTGGGCTGCTCACAGGAGGTCATTTCTCCAAGCCACGCAGCACCGCTGTTGTGCTTTTTTCCCAGCACCATCTGTGTTATCTGAGCTTGGATTGGGGCCACGAGCCCCCAGGCATCCCCTCAAGCGCAGCGTCATTTGGCTCAAGGAGGGCGGGGGCTGAGATCCCCCAGCTCAGAAGATCCCAGGGGGCTGAGCAAGGAGTGGAAACGTTTGCTCTGACAGACGCTTGCGCCCATTTCCACTTTTTTTCTGGCTTCCCTTCTCCCAAAATGCTGGCAAGGTGACACGTCACATCCTGGATTTGCAAGGACTCGGCTCGCTCCAGGTCCCGGAGAAACCCCATCCTGGAGAACATCATCCCAGGGAGCATCCTCGCTCCTGTCCCTCTGCCTCCCGTCACGTAGGGCTCCGCAGATGGGCAGCTGGGGACCCTCAGCGCTGGCTTGTGTCTCAGCGAAGAAGACAGTGGTGTGGGAAGCACAGGCTGCCCTCACGTCACCTTCCTCCACGGGGTCTTCTTGGGAGCACCAGGCAGTTCTGTTTTGTTTTTTCCCTTTTTTTTTTTTTTTAAATTTTTTTTTTCTTCCCCTTCTCCCTGTAACAACTAGGACTTTTCATAAGCCACCTCCCTCCCCCTCTTTTCCTCTCTGACTCATTCCCCTCTGCCCGTGCAGCCGGGGATGTGCAGCTCCCCACGTCCCTCCAGCCACGGCGGTGACACCAACAGCGCAGCCCAGGAGGGGCAATCCCCCGGCGAGGGACAAACAAGGGGCTTAATGCAACAAAGTGAACATTTCCTTCCCTGCTGTACTAATTCTAGCAGTGAATTGCAATGCGAGAAATAAACAACTTGCTCATCTCCATGATGTTCATAAGGAGAAATCCCCCCTGCCCTGAAGGCGGAGGGGGTGGGTTTTCATGCAGGTCCGAGACGTGACAGCATGAGGACAGGCTGACCAGAGTCTGGCCACCGAGCCAGCCTGTGGTACTGTCCCATGCCATCCCTGTCTGAGTCCCACTGAAGGGTGGGGAGGGTGCGGGGTGGGTCACCCTGGGGTCCCACGGTCCCCACTGGGCTGGAAGAGGGGTTGGCTGCTGATCCTGGAGCGATGGCTCTATCAGCCCTGCTGTTTGCCCCCAAAATGACAACCTCACCTCACTGGCAAGTGCTGGCACACTGGCAAGTGTCCTTTCCCCACGCCGGTGTCAGTGACCTGCAAAGCCCACAAAGTAAAAGCACCTGAAGTTTACTAGTCCCATTTCTGACCCCAGGGCCCTCCAGCTGCTGTTCCAGCAGTTTTACTTGGGCAAAAAAGCAGGGAACAAAAGTCCTCCTGCCCCCAGCCCCTTCCACCCACCTCCCCTTGGCTGTAAAGGATGGAGCGAACCCCAACCCCAGCATCACACCCCGACTCCTCCCCTAATCCCCAGCACCCCACACTAGCCCAGATCCATTAACCCCATTAAGGGGAGTTCAGACCCCATTAAAGGGAGTTAAACAGCCTGGAGAAGTGCCCAGTGTCACAGAGCCAGCCAGGCCAGTGTTGGGTTATAAACTGGTATTTGTGACACCCAAAATGACACAAGACACCCCTTCTTGTGGTGTAGCCCACCCTGGAATCACAGCAGTGGGAATAGACTGAAGTCTGCGTTGAAGATGCGTGTTCTGTCCCATCCCAGCCTCCAAATGCGGGTGGGCTGTTAATAATCAGCATGATTTGGGTCTTTAATAAACAAAGTAACGTCACCGGTAGCGGGGCTGCCACAGGAACACTCGTGGCCAGCAAATGGCCCATGTCGTGCTCAGGGGGAACATCTGCAGCGTTATTTCTTTGTGCTGCTGCAAACAGCTTTCGTGCTGAAAGATCAGATTCAAAGAGAATTACTGCAGTTTCACTAAGTTGGAAGAAATTTGATTAAATAACCAAACAAAATGGCCTTTCAGCTGAAAGGAATCACTCCATACGTAGATCTCCTGCCAGCCAGGCCTCCCAGCTCCCCCATGCAAGGGAGGGAAGAGACCATGCATGGGCTCGTGGCATCTCCCCATCCTGCTGCTCTCCATCACCATCACCACGTGGACCTCTGGGAGTGGGAATCCCCCCGGGCTGCTGGGTGCTGCTCACACTTGCAATTAGACGCAACCTGAGCTTGCACTTAATTAGCACGATTTGTTGCTTGGGCTGAGTAAGGCAATACCACTGATCCATGGGAAGGAGGAGCAGCTGAGCACGTACAGCCACTCCTCCACCTTCTCCCACAGGCTGGATTTGTCACCTGCAGGGCAAAACCCAGGTGGCAGAGCTGTTCAGACAGAGGGAGATCAGCAGCTGGTGGGGAACCACCCTGCCATGGGGATATCGATGCCCCACAGAGCTGGGGTGTCTGCTGTGTGAGAGGTGGATCAGTACTGTCCTCAGTACTGCAGGGACACCTCCCACCAGCCCAGGTTGCTCCAAGCCCCCTCCAACCTGCCCTTGAACCCCTCCAGGGATGGGGCAGCCACAGCTTCTCGGGGCAACCTGGGCCAGGCTCTCACCACCCTCACACCAAACAAGTTCTTCCCCACATCTCAGCTCCATCTCCCCCCTTTCAGGGTCAAACCCTTCCCCCTCCTCCTAGAGCTCCCCTCCCTGATCCAGAGTCCCTCCCCAGCTTTCCTGGAGCCCCTTGAGGGACTGGAAGGGGCTCCAAGGTCTCCCCGGAGCCTTCTCTTCTCCAGGCTGAGAGACTGGAGAACTCTCCCCAACTCTCTCAGCCTGTCCTCACAGCAGAGGGGCTCCAGTCCTTGGTGCATCATCTGTATCATTTGTGCCTTTTTTCGCACTGAAGCCTTTTCTGGGGCTCTGGAGAGGATGAAGCTCTGGGCTGTCCTCTCCAGTATGCCCGGGGGATGAACTGCTGTGCCATAGTGGTGCCCGTTCCTACAAGATTGCAGCCTGGATTTGCAGAAGGATTTAAGGGCTTAACTTTCACTGCTCAGGCACCAAAGTGCCTTTGAGGGTCTGGACTGGAGGATTTACATGCGATTTCCCACTCTCATTTTGTTGCTTCCAGTGGAAACAGCTGGGAAGTGAGGAGGGACGAGGTCTCCCCTCTCAGCGATGAGCTCCCTGACCACGATGCCCACGTCCCTTCAGGGGGCTGTGAAAGGACCCCGGACCTGGCTACCGGTGACATTGCTCTTCCTTGGCACCAGATTGCTTTGCCTCCTGTTTTTTTGGGGGGGGGAGGAGGAACTTTTTGCCCAGTTGCTTAAAAACTTGCAAGCACACATTTGTGTGCTAGAGAATAGAAAAGCCCCTAAATCTACGCTGTGGGACCCAACCGGGTGGATGGAAGAGCAAGCTGTCACCCTGGAAATCAGTTGTGGTGGGAGCCGGGGTCCCGGGAGGGTGACACACGCAGTGCCTGGGGGGGAGCAGCAGCCCCTCAGCCTCCGCCACCCCCTTCTTGTCCCCTGCTGCCAGCCCTGGGCAGGGTGCGGGCAGCAGCAGGGGGCTGGGGTGGTGTTGGGGGGTAGGTGGGGGGTTCATTCCCACCCACGGCAAACCATCTGGGGCTGCGATGAGTGAGGCTCAGCTGACAGCGAGCAACGCTTCCAGCGACCGTGGGCGCGGGGACCGGGGCGAGGACGGCTCGTCTCCGCAGCCCCCGCTTCCAGTGATGCTGCTGGGGGGGGTAGCTGGGGCTGGGAAATGAGCAGACGTGGAGATAAGCGCTAAGGAGGAGGGAGGGAAAGGTGTTTTATTAAATGGGTGGCTCTGGAGAGGGACCTGAACAGGGGAAGAAATCTGCTGGAAGAGCCTCTTCCCCGCACAGGGCGTCCGGGTGCCTGTCCCCGCGTCTCCCCGGGGACGGCAGCTGCTCAGGCAGGCTCTCCCTTTCTCACAGTCTTGTGCTGTGGTTGTCATGAGGACATCCAAAATAAATGAGCAGCTCAGGCTCTCGTCTGGGGAGCTGCAGCCTCCATGGCTGGATACGGCCATGGTCGCGCTCCATCTCCCCAGCTTCTCCTGAGGCTGGTCCAGCTCAGCCAGCGCGGGAACACCCGACTGGTGATGGAGCACCCATCCCCCTGGGGTTCTGCACCCGCAGCTGGTCCTGCATCACCTCCTGTGTCACATCGGGGATGCCCATGGCTGCAGCAGGCATGGGAGCACCGTGGGTGTGCTGGGTCCCATCCTGTCATGCTCAGTGTCCTGGGACATTACTCAGTGTTTACCTCAGGAGCTCAGCTGTATCTGGGAACCTGCATGAGCCCATGATCGACCCCAAATACATCACTCCTGGCAGATGTTCCTCTCTCCAGGCCTTCAATCCCCCGGAGAAAAGTTAAATCTCTCCATCCCTGGGGATACCGCATCCTCCCCAGGCAACCCTCTCTGGGGCTGGCTGCAGTTGAGCTGTGTCCCACAGGTCCCTCGCTGCAGCTCCGCAGGCAGGCGGCACCCCCTGCCCCTGCCCCCTAACACCCACCGCCTGGCACCTTCTGCTCCCTTGCAGTTATTTTCCTGTTTACACGTCCTGAAGCGCTGTTTATCGGTTGTGACAGCTTGACACGGCTGACTCATGCTCAGCTTGTGATCGACTCTAACCTCCAGATCTTCTTCTCGCTGAGCTCCCACCAGCCCCTTGTGCCGTCCTATGTTTGTCCCCCTGCTCCCGAGCAGCTCAGCCTAGACGGGGTGGGGCCTGTGCTCATTCCTCACATGGGGCTGCCTGGTTTGGCACATCAACATCTCCCAGTTTGCAGGAGCTCTGCAAACGCCAGCCCTGTCCTCCAGCGTGTTGGTGGGACTGCTTTGCTGTAACCTGGAAAAGAAATATGTTCCTTCTCTGTTGATAGCCTGTAGTGATGAACAGGAGTGCTGTTTGATGGAGAGCATTAATGAGCATTATTTAATCAAGTATGGGTTGTTCAGCCTGGAGAAGAGAAGCTCCAGGAAGACCTTATGGCCACCTTCCAGTGTCTGAAGGGGGCCTACAGGAAAGCTGGAGAGGGATTTTTTACAAGGGCATGTAGTGATAGGACAAGGAAAAAGGGCTTCAAACTGAAAGAGGGGAGATGGAGCTGAGATGTGGGGAAGAATTTCTTTGGTGTGAGGGTGGTGAGAGCCTGGCCCAGGTTGGCCAGAGAAGCTGTGGCTGCCCCATCCCTGGAGGGGTTCAAGGGCAGGTTGGAGGGGGCTTGGAGCAACCTGGGCTGGTGGGAGGTGTCCCTGCCCAGGGCAGGAGGTGGCACTGGGTGGTCTTTAAGGTCCCTTCCAACCCATACCATTCTGTGATTCTATGAAGATCTTGGACTTTTATTGTCTTTCCTTTGTCATTATTTACAGTTGGAGACACTGAGGCATGATGACTTTCTCAAGGAAGCCCACGTAGAGCAGGAATTAGGGTGTTTTTGTCCCAGACAGATGCTCTGCCCTCTCTCGCCTGTTGTCCTCTCAGCTCTCTGCTTTCTCCTCTCCATCCCACATTGTACTTCTTGGCCATAGGTAGGACCAGAAACCAAATAAAACCCAGCATTCGCCTGAGCCTGGGGAGGTGTCTTCTTCTGGCATCCCACCACCAAATAGCCACATAAACCCATTCTCTTCATGAAACCAGACTAACAGAGGTCACCAAAGAGAAATGCTCACCAGCATTGCAGCCTGACACATGAAAGGTTCCAGGTGAAGATGGTCTAGACTCTTTGTTTTCCAGGATTTGCTCCACGCTCTGCCCCGTGCTTTGGTACCCAGGCAGCTTCAGGGTGGGAATGTGCTTGTTGATTTTCCCCTGATTTGTATGAATTGAGCAGCTTGATCTGTGCTGAACTGTAGCATTCTGTTTCTTAAACAGGTGTGAGCCATAGTCTCAGTGAAGTAAATTGCAGAGATTTCACCCCAGAAGCAAAATCTTGAGGCTGCCAGTTACCAGTCTGTGACATTCCTGATGCACATTATCTTCAAGAGAGGATGAGACAGGCCTTAATATGGTTGTGAAAAATAGTGCAAGTTGGCAGGAGGGATTGATGGATTTTATTTGGGATATTGTGAAAGAAGACATGAACGTGGCCATAGCAAAGCTGTTCTCCTTCCCAGGGACACCATGCAGCCTTCGGCAGAAGTCCCTTGGCTGGGCTGTCCAGCCTGGGGGGACAAAGAAGAGCAAGGTGTCTGAGTGGAAAATGAGATGCAGGAGGGACTGGGAGGTAAGTGGGAAGAAATCCTTAAGGATTCGCATAGTCGATAATTGGGCTCATCAAAGAAAGGGTTTCATTAAAAAAGACAGTGGAAAAGACCATAAAGACACTACTTAGAAAAGCTTCGTAAAGGCCAAGTGCTGTTAAATGAGCTGAAGCAATATAGAAATCGCCCCTTCTTAGAATAATAAAGGGGTTTTCTGTGTGCAGGGACTGTCGAGAGAAGCAGCGGGCTGGATCCAGCGTGATGGGTCAACCCAACAACGTTCTCCTCTAACATGGTCGCACACCTCGTGGTGGGGGGAATTGTGAAAGCTGGGGTGAGGCTTTCTTATGGGCACCTCGTAGGTCTGTCTCTGGTTGCAATCAAAATAATTTCAGTATTATGGCTTTTTTAACTTCCTGAGAAATGTGGCTACAAGGTCTCCTTCGTTCACCACATATTTTCATGTTCTAAAGCATTTTGAATGTAAAATTTGAGGGTGAATCATATTTTTGCTTTAAATAAAACTCCTTCCATACTTCAGAATGTGTTTGTCATTGATTGTGTGACTTCTGTGATTGAACAGTGGTTAGAAGAAATAAAGCAGCCAATAATTATCCTTAAACTCCACCAAGGAGTGCTTTATTGAGGAAGACATAATGGAAGAGGCAATGTTTGTGGGAAGAAATAAGTTTTTTTATTAAATCAAATGATATAGCTGGAAAATGAGGACTAGCTTTTAACCACAAATCAGAGTGTGTCCATGGATAACAGCAAGTATGTCCATTTTTTTCTCTCTATGCTGTTTAATCTAATGATGGTTGTGACTCACTCCCGCAGACTTGCCTCCCTCCCATCCTCAGGCAGGCAGAGCTGTCACAGCACTTACAGGGGGACAATAAAGTCATGTTCTTGTCTGCCAGGTGGATGAATTTGTTAAATGATTTTTGGAACAGGTCTAGACACAGGGGAAAAAAAGTAATACTGCATTCTCTTGCCGCATATCCCACCTCCATCTGGTCATTTTTCTGCTCCCTCCTCAGGATGGTCTTCCAGGAGACCAGGAAAGCATCGGGTGGTCCCTACAGATGGGGCTCTGCTGGTCTCTCGCCTGACGTGCGCTTTGGTGGCCTTTTCTCCACTAAATGTCACAATCCTTTTTTAGGCAATAGAAAGCAGTTTGGGGGGTTGGCCTTATAAGTCAGAAAGCGTGTAGTGCTTGCCTGTTGGATGTGGAGCTCAGCATCGCTAAGGCCAGGCTGCAAGAGCCAGCCCCTGGGAGCCGGGTGCTGGGGATCATGTCTACAGGAGACCCTTCTGCATGATGCTCTGATGGACAGAACCCAGTTTTTCATTTATCTTCCCATTTTATACTGCATATTCCCTTTTTAGACCCAGTTGAGCTGTGCCCAGCGGCCATGCCTGGCCCCTTTCTCCTCTGTGGACCCATGGAGGAGTAAGGAGTCAGACAGGGAGGGGGGATTTTGGTGACACAGCTCACACAGAGCTTCAGGACCCCCTCCTGGATCACAGGAGAGGGTCAAAGTCCTGAATGAAGCAGCCAGGAAGAGATTAAAACACTCTGTATCTTCCCCCAAATCCCCAGAGCCATGGCCACTGTAACCACAGCTGCTTCAGGCTCTATGCAGGGATGAAGAAAAGCAGAAAAGACAGAAAATAGGGAGAAATGGCTAAAAGTGCCCTGTCAACCCTGCGAGGATTCTCTGACCTAAACCCAGATTTCTCCCCCTGAGCTATTTCTTCCCCCAGTCATTAGTAGCATGGACACCCACGCCTGCTGCGGCGAGCTGGAGACGTGCCCGCTCCCTCCATGTAGAGCCTGGCTCCCTTCCTGCCACCAGCTGCTGGCTGATGGGGACAACGGACCCATCAGTACAGACTGGGGGGTGAGGTATTAGAAAGCAGCCCTGAGGAAAGGGACTTGGGGGTGCTGGTGGACGGGAAGCTGGACATGAGCAGGCAGTGGGCACTTGCAGCCCAGAAGGTCAATCCCATCCTGGGCTGCATCAAAAGATGCGTTGCCAGCAGGGCCAGAGAGGGGATTCTTCCGCTTTACTCTGCTCTGGTGAGACCTCACCTGGAGTATTGTGTGCAGGTCTGGAGCCCTCAATATAAGAAGGACATGGACCTGATGGAGCGGGTCCAGAGGAGGGCCACTAAAATGATCAGGGGGTTGGAGCCCCTCTGCTACGAGGACAGGCTGAGGGAGATGGGGTTGTTCAGCCTGGAGAAGAAGAGGCTCCAGGGAGACCTAATAGCGGCCTTCCAGTACCTGAGGGGGCTACAGGAAGGCTGGGGAGAGCCTGTTTACAAAGGCCTGCAGTGATAGGACGAGGGGCAATGGCTTTAAGATGGAGGGGAGCAGATTTAGATTGGAGATTAGGAGAGGGTTCTTCACTGTGAGGGTGGTGGAGCACTGGAACAGGTTGCCCAGGGAGGTGGTTGAGGCCCCATCCTTGGAGATATTCAAGGTGAGGCTTGATGAGGCCCTGGGCAACCTGGCCTAGTTGGGGGTGTCCCTGCTGACTGTGGGGGGGTCAGACTAGATGACCTTTGGAGGTCCCTTCCGGCCTGGACAATTATTCTATGATTCTATGATTCTATGATCCTTCCTTCCCTACAGGTGTTGCGAGCAGTGACAGATGTGCCTGGGGCATGGGTTCTGCATGGCCGAAGTGTGACGTGCTGTTGCAGAGGACCAGCCCAGGACCTGGCTGCTTGGAGATGTGTCTCTGGGTGCATTTGCTCACGCAGAGCTGAACCACGTCCACGGTGCTTTGCTTTGGGAAACTGAGGGGAGCCCATGACTACCTGCTGCATCCACAGGGACCTAAGCTGTATCTGCAGATCAGGTGGCTGGTGGAGCAAATATTGTGTCCTAACACAGCTTATGGGTCTCTAAAACACGTCATTTAGTCACCATCCAGTATCCCTCCCCACACACCACTGAATACGTCTGTAATTTGCCCCCGCTGTTCTGAAGCTCATGTCAAGCGTAGAGGACACAGCCATGAACGTTGAGCAGAGCCAAGGAAATGACTGAAGTGTCTTTGAAAACTGACTGGAATATGAACTGAAATTGCAGCAACAAATTAGGTGTAAGCCTGGTGGCCAGCAGCCTTGACAGAGCAGGGATTTACCACAGACACCTGTTGGGGAGCAGGGAAGGAGCAGCCTGGAGATCTCCTGACATCCCGTACGAACAGTCGGGAGATGCTCTGCTGGCACGCCAGGGCTGGCTGTGTGAGCCAGACCCCATTTGCATGGCTGTCGCTTGGGACAAGTTAAAAACAAACCCAAAGAAATCTGTGCTTGCAAATTGAGGGAACACAATGTCTGTATTGGAAACATCTGGAGGAGTGAACAATGTCTGCGTTCCCTGGGGGCAAGGGGGTGGCAGACAAAATCTATGCAAGCCTGCATTACGTTCCTTGGAAGAAGAGGTCATGGAGACCCTCTGGAGAGAGCAGACATCCCCCCCCGAGGAAAGAGTGACAGCAAACATTTGGGAGCCTGCTGAGGTCTTGGCAGCTCCACACTCCAACTGCTGAGGGAAGGCTCTGGAGCTTGTTTAGTCGAGTGAAGACGAGGCCAAGATGGGACCTAACAGCAGCCTACAGCTCTTTGAAGGGCAGACAGAAACAGTGGATGATGGAGACAAATTCTTCTCGGTACTGGCAGATGGTAAAATAAGGAGCAGTGAACACAGCTGTGGCTTGGGAGGTACAGGAGGTCCTTCACTGGGAGGGTGCTGCAGCTCTGGGGTAGATGGGTGGGGGAATCACCATTCTTGGCTTGGCCAGACAAAGACATGGCTGACCTGCTCTAAGGATGGTGATAGACCTGCTCCAAGAGGGAAGAGGGACTTGAGATCTCCAACATCCTTCCCAACCAAGGCCTCTGCGATTCTACCAGGAGGAAACCCAAGGACCTGAACCTCACCCAGCGACAATGCTGAAAGGACAATGTCCCCGGTGTGCCTTGCTGTGAGGCAAGGACATAAACCATGGCAGAAGTTGCTTGAGTTCTTCAGTCTGAGTTATGCCCATTTAAAAAGCAGAGGTCACCTGGCCAATCAAGAAGGGGAGGAGGAGCTTCAGGAAGCTGAAGGCTAGAATGGCAGGAGCCACCAGTGGGGCTGCAGGGGTTGAGGTGGGATGTCTGGGGCCAGTGGGGCTGACTGGAGCTTGCTGGGGACAAGGTTGTGTATGAACCTTTATCTCTGCTTCATTGGACTAAGCTGCTCTGTGCTTGTTGTATTTCAAAGCAAAGATACTTGTTTTGCCTTTAAAAAGATTTTTTTCCCCCCATTTTTCCTTTCAGCTAATTTAAAATCCTTTCACTCACTTTGGGGAGCTCTCGACAGGAAACAGTCCAGACAGAGTCCCTGCAAAGACTCCCCCTTCCCACCACTGCAACACATGGCAGAAAGAGTAGTAGGAGATGGAAGGAATTTGCTCCCACCTAGGAGTGTCTCCTGGTGGCTCCAAGTCCTCAACCAGGCTCCTGCAGGATGACGGTTTTCCTCTGGAAGAACCAAAATCCTACTTGGTCATGTGTGCCTGGAGCAGTAGTGGACACGCAAGGAGGGGATGCACTGAAGAGTAACTCTTTGGCCCATAGCAACCAAAAGCCACCAAAAGCCACCAAAAGCCACAGCCTGGAGCAGGACAACACCTTCCTAGACACCACTGCAGCTGGCTGAGGCCACAGAGTCCCTAGAAAAGGGAACTGGACATGTTTAGTTTGGAGAAGAGGAGGCTGAGGGGAGACCTCATTGCCCTCTACAACTCCCTGAAAGGAGGGTGTAGAGAGGTGGGTGTTGGCCTCTTCTCCCAAGGGAATAATGCCAGGAGCAGGGGAAATGGTCTGAAGTTGGGGCAGGGGAGGTTTAGATTAGATCTTGGGAAGAATGACTTTCCTGAGAGGGTGGTCAGGCCCTGGAACAGCCTGCCCAGGGAGGTGATGGAGTCACCATCCCTGGAGGTATTTAAGAAACGTGTAGATGTGGCTCTTCAGGGCATGCTCTAGTGCCCAAGATTATTGGTTCGTGGGTGGGTGTGATGTGGTGGGGTGTTGTGTTTTTTTTGTTGGTGGTGGTGGGGTTTTTTTTGTTGTTGTTTTTTTGTTTTTTTTTTAAGGTTGGACTTGATGATCTCAGAGGTCCCTTCCAACCATGGTGATTCTGTGAAATTGCCTGCAATTGAAGAGAGACCAACCTGTCCACTAGCAGGACTCCATCGACCTTGGACAACACTGGGAGCAGTGGACATGGCCAGGGAGATGGGCAGGATCTCTCCGGTACCAGGCAGGTTTTGTACCCTGGGGTGATGTTTACTGGACTAGTTCTCCTGACTCGGTGGAGCTTGGGGCACTGCACAGCCTGCGTGCTCGGGCTTGTGGGGTGTCTTCTGGGTGGGCAAATTTCACTTGGAGCTTTAAAATGTGAGCAGATCTTTTCACTGCTGAAGAGTGTTGGGCAGATGGGAAGGAGGAGCTGTACCACAGGGGACTGTGCTGTCACTCGTACAAACACACAGCCATAAATATATAAATACACACATACACATGGATATATACAAAGTATAAAGCGAACAGCCTGCTCACTGAGCACACACTGCCCCAGGAACCTTCTTCCAGCAGCCTTAAACCTGGACATCAGCAAGGGCTGAGTGGCCCGTCGCTGTGCCCCCATCTCCAGTGGGGTGATGGATATGGATACAGGGAGGCCCTGCAGACAGTGAGGGGGACCCAAGCAAGATTCTGGTCTGGTGCATTTTCAGGAGTTGGCAGGACACAGGGAGGTGATGTTGTGTTTGACCTCTGGAACAAAACATCTTGAGACACAGATGTTTGTGTTGTCAGTGCCGTGGTCCTTTCCAGGGGCATGTGCGTCCTTTCCAAGCCTCCTCCTGCCTTCCAAGCCATAGGGTTGCTCAAGGAAATCCCGTTTTCACTCCTTGTCTTCATGGCTCCCAAGTTCTCCAGACATCTCTCCCAGGCTCTCATGCTTCCCTTGCCAGCTTTCTGGTGAGGGTGACACCCAGGCTGTCCCAGCTGTAGCACAGCTGGATCTAAGGACAGGACGAATAAACCCAATACTTATGGGTAAACCAGCAAAAATGAATCCATTGTTCCTCAATGTGGTTCTGGAATCTCCACTGCTGTTCAGTGGTGGGAAGACGCTTTGGAGTCTCGGAAAAGGTAGGAGGCTCATGACTGGAGGTCATCTGCACCCAAGCGGAGGGACTTTCTCCTCCCTGCCTGGCATCACTCTGCTCATGGCTTGGGAAACAGGTAGGATTTGGGACCATCCAAAGCTCCAGTGCCCTTTGTGAAGACTCTGCTCAGCCCAGCGTGTCCAAACCATGTCTTTGCTCCTGCCGCCATGCAAAGGGCACCCGTCCCCATTGAAGCAGTGACATGTGGAGAGGTGGCTGGAGGAAGGAGGTGGTCTGTGAGGAAGGATCCTTCCTCACTGCCCGTTTTCCTGCCTGCAGGCAGCTCAGCCAGGGCTAACCCTGCCCCGTCTCCTGCCCAAAGCACGCAAACCACTTTGTTTTGCAGGGTTAACAACAACCTCCTCGTCCCTCCTCCTCTTCGGTCCTGCCGCCCGTGACCTCCACCACAATGTGTCGCAGGTGTCCCCCTCACATCCCCCCGGGAGGCTGCCATGCCCCATGCAACGCCTAATTAGTCCTCACAAACAGCATCCTAATTTCCCTCCAGTTTACTCTGGTTTTTGTCACTGGAATGTTTTTAAGCTATTAATGACTCCCATTTGGGGTTATTCTTGGCTCTTCTGGAGGGAGCTGGGCTGTGAGTGAGCGACCAGACCTCAGAGGCAGTCGTGCCAACACCACGCCATCACCAGAGAGGAAATCATGCAGAACCCACTGTTTTTAACAAGTTATTTGAAAAGCAGTTGCTTTGCCCTGTTATACTCTTCTTCCTGCTTTTTCTGCCCCTTGAGAGACTCTTCTGCCCTGCCGTAGGGCAACTACTGACTGGGGGAAGGCAGCTGCAGAGCTGGGGACAACCTGAGCCCCTTAATTCCCTGGCCAGACCTGGGAAAAAACAGCTCTCCCAGCAATATACTTTTCAATCTTATCTAAATCAAGTCATTCTGGGAGGAAAAAGGCATATTTCTCCGCCACTCTGCAAGCCCCCTCCAAGAGACCTGCAGAGGATCTCCTCCCAACCACTCGTGGTGTAAGAAATCATAAAGTCCCTGGTCCCCTGCCTTGAACTGAGCTGTCACAGTGCAGCAAGTCAGAGGGCACAGGGACACCCCACACCTTTGCAAATGTTTTGTCATCATGGCCAAAAGCAGGGCAAATCCTTCTATATAAGTATCATTGTCCCCAGGTCAGTGGGAAAGACTAGGGTGGTGGGAATGATCCCTCCCTGCCAAGGCTCAGAGCTAAGAGCTCTGCAGCAGACACTGTTCCTGCCCAGTAAATGGGGAGAAATCATAGAATCAGAATGGTTTGGGTTGGAAAGGACCTTAAGGATCACCTGCCGTAGGCAGGGACACCTCCCACTAGACCAGGTTGCTCTGTTGTGCATTTGAATGACTTGCTTCACCTCCCTCTTTCCTGAATAGAAGGCTTCCACGTGGCAGAAACAAACCTGGGATACGCACAGAGTTCCTATAAATGTGATTTTTCTCTGGCACGTGCCGCAGGCACCCTCGTTTCAGTCACTCTGGGCCAAATTCTCCCTGTGGAAGGGACAAGGAAGAAAGCGCACAGCTATTTTGCCAAAAGATGAACCGAAAACTTTACGTCTCTCTATACCATCGATCTCCATATATATCTTTCTCTCCCCATACTGCTCTACCCACATGCAATCTGCCACTCCACAAGCTATCTAGGTTTCCATGAAGTCCCTGGAGCAATGGTGAGGAGCTGTTCTAGTTTATGAGTGTGCCGAGAGCCTCTTTTATAGCTGGGTTAAAATCTCTGCTGCTCCTTTTCCCTTCCCGACTCCCCACATCCTCCAGGGACATTGGGGGAACCTTTCCAGCCAGCGAGGAATTTTCCACCTAAACACTTTTCTGACCCAAAATCACTTCTTATCTTTCCAGCTGAAAACACTATTTCCATAGAAAATGACTGCTCACTCAACAAATAAAAACCTTGAGTTCTCAGCTTCCAGAAAAGAGAGGCTTTATCCTGCTTGCTGAGCACTAATGAATATTTTTAATGAAAAGCCCCTTTTTTTTTTTCTTTTTTTTGCAAATAAACTTCCCCATTATCTGTCCTGAGGGGCCCATCCCCAGCGTTTCCAAACCCCCCAGATGAAGGCTGGGAGCCAGCAGCACATCAGCTTCCTGCAGAGCTGCTCAACTTCTTAAAACCACCAACACTAAGAAGGAAAGCCAAGGAACCCACCCGACCCAGCCAGGGAGACTTGGCTGCCAGGGATGGTTGAACGCTGAACACACTTCTGACGATGCTGTTGGCAGCTCTGCTTCCCTGGGCTTTGCGGACCCATCCTTGGAAATGCTCTTGCTGCTTAATAGCAAACACGTGGGCATCTCAGCCCCTTCCCCTTCCCGCGCCAGGGTGCGGAGTGGAGATAGAGGGCAGTGATGCTTCATCTCTCTCCTCTGCTGGAGCCGCTCATCCCAGCAGGCAGGACCAACTGTCCTTGCACAGGGCTTGGCAGCAGATCCCAGCCTGGCCTCGGTGCTAAACTGGTGGCAGAGGAGCCTCTTCCAGGCTAAATGAAGGGAGAGTTAGTGTCTCCTTGTGGTGCCGAGGGTTACCATCAATGTAGGAGATAAACCTGGAGGAAGAAACCTCGAGAGCTTTCCCTTTGCATTTACCCTGCTGTTATACCCACCTTCAGATGCCTCTTGTGTCCGTGGGCTTAGAGCATCCCATCTCCTGGGGACGGGAGGGATTTCCCTTGCAGATGGATATCGGCTCCTCCAGTGCCTATTTGCATTGCTTCATTTTTGCCCACGGTCACAAGGACTGGAATAGTTCCAGGAAGACTCTTCCTGTCCCAAAAAGTGCCTTGAAAAATCCCCCAGGGGGCTGCTGTGGGGTTTGTGGAGTGACTGGGGCCATCCAAGGAGGGACGGCCGAGGCGTGAAACCTGGCCACCACTTTCACAGCACAAGCCCTGGCAGCATTCGTAGGTTGTTTTCTCTGGATGCACCAGGGAAGTTCATATTGCTAAAACTTTCCAGTGTGGCATGACGGCAAGGCCCGTTTCTAATGCATTTTGCCCGGTCCTTTCCCCATCCTCCTCTAGCTCAGCTGGTAAACCCCAGCAGGAGGATTTGTCTGTGTTTCTTGCAGACCCAAACCCTCTCGGCAGCAGGTCTGTGACCTGCCACAAACACCAGGGACAACACGGGGGTTTCTGCACTGCCTGACAGGCTCTTCAAAGGCAAAACCAAGCCCTCAACCCTAAATCCATCTGCACAAACCTTTGCCTCTTTGGTTGTCCAGAGTGTGAAAGTTCCCACTTATTTTCCTCTTAACTGGGGCCAGTTTTTCCCCAACCTGTGATGTGCTTAGATGCATTTAACATCAGCGTTTGAAGGAGAAAAGCTATAAGTGAGTTTCAGAGATGAATTTGCAAAGAACCTGACCACAGGAATGGGGTAGATGAGTGCACCCCACAAATGGGTACATGGGGAAAAGTGTGTCTCTGAGGTGTGTGGCAGCACATTGAGCTGGGGTTGGGACGTGGTGGACACGTTCCCTCTGGCAGAGTCAAACTGTCCCTGCTTCAGCCACGCCGGGGTGAGCTCAGGCACGGAGACAAGGAGCTGCACTCACACTGCTGGGACTCTGGGGAGGGACTGGGGCTTTTTCCAGTTAGGTTTTTCGCTTTGAAAGCAGCTTAAATAAAAAGCAGACATGGTCCTGCCCTCAGTCGGGAGCTGCAGTGGAGCAGGGTGTGCAGATCATGGTGCCACCAGCCAGACTGAGCTGGCGTGAAACAGCTTCTCCTTGCAGCATTACTCTGTGCTTGATGAGGACCTAGCAGAGGTTTTTCCAAGACAGGCATCTGTATCTGAGAGTATTTGGAAAAATGGTTTCTCTTACCTGCCCCATTTCTGTAGGAATTGTGCTTATTTTCCATAGTATCTCAGCATTCAAATTCCTGAGTTATCCCTTTTCCCCAGGTAGCACTTGGGGGAGGAGAAAGCCAAGGCTGTAAGTGATGGAGAGTGCAGAACAGCTCAGGCCTGGTGAAAAGCAGGGAGATTTAGGAGCTTTACTCCTGAATGATCTGAGGAGGACTGGAAATTACTGAGCTGTGGCTGGCAGGTCAGGCAGCTCTACTCTGGCAAGCCCAGAAGTCCTGCAGCAGGGCAAAGGGCTGCAGAGGGGTCATCTGTAGGAGGTGAGAAGGTTTCCCAGCCATCTGTGGGGAGAGAGAAGGAGAATGCTTGGGGCCACAGGGGTTTGAGGAATACCCATGTGGAAGCAGGAGGCTTCCCCAGAGCACAAAGCTTTGGTGGTTTCTCTTTGCGCACACAAACCACAGAAGCAGCAAGACTTTGGAGCATAAGTAAGAACAGGTTTTTCAAAATAATTTTTCTCTCCTGAAATATGAGGGCTCTTGAGGGGGGGTCTCATCTGCCCTCTCCTCTCTGAGTTCTTGCAGACACCAGGGAGAGCAATGATTCACTTAAACACATCAGAGCCTGCTTCCTCATACCCATGTTTGGTGGTTGAGCAGGATCTTGGGCTCTGTGAACCCCTCCTGATGCCATGTCAGGTGCCTACAGGCTCTATTGTCTTTTAACCTTCAAAACACCCATTGCCTCAGCTCCCCCACCTGTAAAATGAACCACTTCATGCATCTTGTCTAAATAGGCTGCTGGGTCCATCTTCTGCTGCCATCCAGGTGTCCCAAGCTTGAACTACACCCCTGGGCATGGGACTATAGTGCTCATATGATGAGAACAGTCTATACGTTAGCAGAGAAGACAGCATGAGTTCATGCTCAGAAACATCTGCAGAACACGCTGACCATGGCTTATAGGAATACAATATGGGACTGATTATTTGATTGGAAGCACAGAGATAATATGTTTAAAGGGTTGTAAAATCTGACCTGAATTGCTTTTTGATTATTATTGCAAGTGGATTTAAGCTTGGAGTTGCTGATATGAAAACATAAGTAACATAATTAGTAACAAACATCAATGTGGTGAGGTTTCTTTTATTACTTCATAATTTGAAACAGAAACTGTTTGTGGTATCTTCTGGGATAAAAAAAATGCACAGAACGTCTGCTCCAGACGGTTTGAGACGAATATGCTGGATTTGATGAAAATGAAGGAACAGACTCCAAGGCCTGAAGTTTGTTGATTTCTCTGCTGCTGTTATTTCCAGTTAAAGTGTCATCTCACTTGAATTTTCTATCAAAACTTTTTTAGACGGATTTGGAAATGTGTGAACCTCGGTCCCATCAGGATCTGTCTTGCACAGTGTGTTCCATGTAAGGTAGCAAAACCCAGCAACGTGAGCGCCTGTCTCACAGCTTTTCCTGAGGCAGCTGCTGGAAGTGGGTACCTTCCGTGTTCATTGTTCTGCTGAGAAAGAGACCATCAGCAAAACTGGGCAACCCCAAACTCAACACTCCAGGATGTGCTCCTCCAGATGACCCCAGCCTTTCCCGACCACAGAATAATCTCGCAACTTCAAAGGAAGAACAGGGATTCCCTCATCCCATGCCATCTGCAGGGAAATCCATTTGCCCTAATTTAGTGCCTAGAAACTAGACCACCAAATGTTAACCAGTCCCCTTGGCTTCCTCTGAAGGCAGTGGACCTCCTCTAAAGAGCAATTCATCTCCTTCTAAGACAGGGCAGATGACTTCCCATCTGGAGGTGCTCTAGAGGCTATCTGGGGAGTTTAAGGTGACATTTAAAGCTAGGTCAGAGGACTCGCACTTCCAGGGTTTCTCAGCTACAGGATTTGGCACAAGAATCCTGCATTTTCCAGCCTCTGTTGTCTCAGTGACCTGAAGGAATGGGAAAGAGGAGCAGGGATCTGCCAGTTCCTCCCATGTCCTTGCCAGAATGTCCTTAGAAAGATCCTTATCAGGGAGCAAAAAATGGCTCTAAAGAAGATACTGGAGCTAATGAACTAATTGTTGGCTTTTTGGATGATTATAGAAAAATCTAGTGCCAGTGCATTCCCTGGGTGATGTACCAAAAGTGGACAGATGCAGGAGAGCTTGGAGGATGTGGAGCAGGGGTTTCTTGGAGAACATTCCTTGGGAGACACACAGGGAGTATACAGCTCACCGGGACCTACCTGGAAGATATTCCTGGAGAGTGAAGGGCACAAGTGTCTGGAATAAAAGCCTGGTGAAAGCTCAGTGCAGCCAGGCTGAACGTGCTTGGTAAGGATTCTTTCCATGGGTCAAGACAGTAGAAGATTGTATTTGGGCAAATTAATGGTCTGTGCAACAGAAGGCAGCCTGCATAATAAAGGCTACAACAGGAGGGGAGGTGAAGCAATGTTGGACAAGGTCAATAGAGCAAAACTCATCTAAAAAATTTCAGCAAATTTTCAGAGTGTGTTCCAGTAGCGTGAGCTAAAATTACACATGAAGATGTAAAAGACCTCGGTTAACTGCTGTCCGTCACAGAGAAAAACAGCAAGACCTGGAGGTGGTGGGGACTTGGATGCTACGGCTGGAAGCAGTCACCCGAAGGAGGAACATCTCTTGGAGTCTGGTGCTCTGAACAGTTTTGTGAGTTAGCAAAAGCATTCAGTATCTGCGAGTCACATCAGGACAGCGGCAAAGATTATGGATCCAGCTTTATTTGTGGGTCTAGCAGGGAACTTTCACTTTTAGTAATGCTGATTTCTCTGCTCCTCACCAGCACCCAGAGGATATAATGTGTCAAACTGGAGGTGTTTGTAGATGAGAGATAACAACTGTTGAAAAATTAAATTAAATGTCCTTAGAAAGTGTTAGCCGAAGTGCAGAAACACAACAGCTGTAACTGCAGCACCTGGGAAGCGGAGTGTGAACCTGGGGAATGCAGGAGGGTGATAATATCTTGCTGTTTCACCCAGCAACAAGTCCTAGAGGTAAATTGTCACCAGGCCAGGGAGAAGGAACCGGCCCTTGGAGACATAAGAAAGCACGCGGGCAGGTTTCAAGAGGCACATATGGTCTTGCCAGCCCTTTTATCTGTGTTTTCAATGCCTGTGCTAACAGTTACATTCCCAGGGCCAGTTATGCCTTCATTTAACCCTTTTGTTTTGACTCAGGTGCTTGGCTCATACCTACCAGCTCAGGAAGAGGGAATGGGGCACTGGGGAAGCCTCGATGCTTGGACCAGCACTGCTGGGTCTCCTCATCCTGGTAAAGTCAGGTGGGTGCAGGAAGAAACTGTCTTCCACACACAAGCAAACAGATGCCAAAAAAATGTGTTTGGTTTCTCTGGGGTGGCTGGAGAATGGCCAGAAAATTCTGCTTCTGCGTTTGAGCTCCCTGTTGGCCAGATGATGGAGGTGGCATGGGAATGGGTGGCATGGGATGCTGCAGTTGGCATGGGCTGCCATGGATGCAGGACATCCTGGGTCCATCTGGAGCCCAAACACATGCTACAGACACAAGGCCACATCTTTGGGGGTGAAGGCTGTGTGAGGTTGCAGGGTTTGTGGGGATGATCCAGGTCATAAAGCAAACGTGGCCTGCAGCGGGGCTGTGAAAATGGCTGGAGGGACAAGGGAGAGTCTGAGAGGCTGGAGCTCCTTCAGGAATCTGGGATTTGGAGTTCCCTTTGCAGTCACACTGCAGATCTGCCCACACTGCTGAAGACACCTCCAAATACTCACCCCTGCGATGCTGAATTCCTGCCTATCCAAAGGAACTGGCACAACTGGGTCATTTACCTTTTTTTTTTTTTCTCTCAAATGGGAGCCAAAAGACAGACTTGTTCTTTCACTTTTTCCAGGCAGCCCAAATCAGGCTGTTAAAGCAATTGCAAGACAACCATCCTCCCAAGTGATTCTCGGCCTCACAGTCATGACCAAAAGGCTGCACAGCAGCCTGTACCAACAGCGGTAAAGGGATCTGGCGAGGAAGCTTTCATGTGCACAAATATCAATTTCTAACTCAACTCACTTGGGTAGACAGCACAGAACACGCTTGACCCCTGAAAGTGTGTCACATCAGCTCTGTGCTGCACCAAAATACACAATATGCTGCCTTTGTGGGGATGAGAGAGCAGCGTGTGGTCCTGCCCACAACCAGCATCTCACAAGCAACGTGATGCTGGTCGTTACTGGAATCACAAATTCTGCTATAGCTGAAGAAGTAGAGGCCCATGATGTCCCAGCTTGGGATGTCTCATCCCAGCTTGCTGGAGTGTTGGGAGATTGATGTAATAAATGTGAGTGTTGTTTGCAGAGTGCAGATTTGGAAAGGAAATCTTGGAAAAGCTAAACCCAAGACTGTCAAGAGAGAAGTGGTTTCCTTTCCCTTTTTCTATCCATCACACCTGCCAAACAGTAAAGGCAACCCCAGGAGAACATCCCACATTCACTTACGGAAAAAAGAGTTTCAGGTTTGTAGGGGTTCTCCACTTGTTGCCAGAAGAAACAAAGCAATAAGAAAACTTTTACTTTCCAGAGTGTGAAATGTGTGGCACACTGTGCCTTAATGCTGGCCACATCAGAGCAGTGGCCAAAGGAAGGCTCAGGCTTGGACTGTGCTGGTGGGTGGACGCTTTGAGAGGCAGCCCTGAGCTCTGGGGGATGGATGGTTTGTCCTGTCTCGTGTGGTCCATGGGAAGAGCAGATAAATAGTGACTCCCATGGGTTTCTGAGCATGCCCTGGCCAGTTGCTAACTTCACACCCATGTGCAACTACACCTGTGCCTGTTCCAGCTGATGGGATGGCCTCAGCCTGTGCTCTGTTCTGTCCTTTCATCCTCAGGGAAGAGGTTTTCTCTTTCCTCCTCCCAGCCTTTGAGTCTCTCATCCATAGAGTCTGTAAGTCCATCACGATGGAGAGTTTCTCACTCTGTGCACACAGGATCCATCAGGACAAAGGTCCCACCCTTACTGGGGCTCCCAGATGCTCCTGTAGTTAAAGCAGCTCTTAAGAAAACCGCGGAGTGGAGTGTGTTCATACCATGGTATAACATTCCCTCGGGACTGATGAGGCAGCACTGACATCACCATTCTGCAATGGCTCTTCATCCCTCCCCAGCCAGAAGGTGGACTCTGGGCCAGGCATTGGTCTCTTTGGGCACACAGCTACTGCTTCTGCCACCAAGGATGATCAACGCTGAAGCCAGTGACCACGTGCACCTGAGTCCTTGTTCCTCACAATCTCCAGGTTGAGTTTGGATATTTTTCTGGTTGAGATACTTTAGTGAAACAGAAGTAACTGGTGAAATTTTGTAGCCTGCATTTTCTGCCTAAGGCCAGATGAGATGAGCTAATGGTCCTCTCTGGCCCTGAAGTTCACACCTCCAGGGTGGTAGCATGCACAGCATCCAACCTGGAACACCACAGTGGATGGAGATCCAGACGCCAGCTGTGCAGTGTTGTGTCCAGAGAGAGCCTCTTTGGATGCGATCATCCCATGTTGCGCATCTGGAGAGAAAGCTGCCTAACCCTTAGTGTACGACCAGAGAGAGCAATGTTGGTCATCACCTTGGCCAGCCCCTTCTCAATCAGCAGTGTTTGTCCCTGGATTCCACTAACAATGAATTTCAAATGCTGGATCCACGCTGTGTGCAGAATTATTTCCTGATATTTTAAGTTTACTGGCAATTAACTGCCACTACCAGAGATGAGGATAAGGGGAGTTTGGAAACCATCTTCAGAAAAGGTTCCTTTGCACTTTGTGTTTGACCACACAAGCAGAGACCCCTCGTATAGGCAGAATTATGCCCTCAGGATGGCTGTGCAGAGCCCCTCCGCTCTCCAGATCTGTCTCTGTAATCCTAAGTCAACACTATAGAAATAGTTGATTTTGTGGGGTCCCATCACTGTGAGGTAGGTACAGGTCAGGTCCTGCATCAGCAGAAGTCAGTGCTTTAACCCTGCAACTCCCTACTTCTCCCTATTACTAATAACCTCCCTAGGGTAACCCCACTGGCGTCTCTCTCCCCTGGAGCTCCTCTTGCTGAGGAGCAGGAATTGCCCAAAAAGTCACAAGTGGTCCTGTGACCAGGTCCCTGTCTCTGCCATGGGACAGACCATGCCATGGGCACTTCCCACCTTGTGAGCGAAAGTGAGACACAGACCCTTGGATTTTACAAATATGAATTTAACGGAAATATGCCTTTCCTTTAAATGTTTATTTTCATGACCCAATGGGTCAAATGGCCCGAAAGTACAAAGATGTTTTCTCAGTAGGCTTCCATTTGAAGCAATCCAAGAATGCTGGGAATCTTCTGTGAAGCTGAGTTGGCTGTCTCAGTCCTGGGCTAACAATGCAGGACGCGGCTGAAGGCCTGCGTGAAACATCCACCCTCCACATCTGTTTGGTTTTAATCGGAGATTTATTATGAACAAAGGCAGCTCTTGGAAGAGTTACTCTTCTCTGACATGCCTGCCTGGCCTGTTGGACCAGATGGACAGAAATAGTTTCACATATTAGTCAAATTCTGGATGGCTACTCACCATAAACTACAGGCAGGCATGAGCAGAATGGACATTATATTGTCATTGATTTATAGACAAACACAGAAAATAAATTCTAGCCTTGTATGGGGATGTTAGCCACTTAAGTTTCAGTATTGATCTCCAAGCCAAGAGACTGAAACTCCAAGTTTTCATAGCCCCAAAGCCAGTAGCAGTAAAAGTTTATATTATCCCTGGTGAATTCGTGCTGCACATTGAATTGGAAAACTGATCTGAGGAGCAGAATAGCAGATTAAATTGTTACACTGGAAACCAGGGGATATATTTCTGAGGTTGCAGTTCCAGGGCTTTGCTTCTTACTACCTGGTTTTGAACAATAAATATTTAACAAGGCAAATTTATCCTCCTGCACTCATAATTAAGGGGAGATAAATTGCATTCCTAATTATTCCTAACAAAAGGAAAAGCAATTTCCTCCAAGATCAGTGAGAATTCCCATATCTCCTTGAGTGAAATAAGAGCATGTAATGAATTAGGGGAGGTACCGGTCTAAACCAAAAGAGGACATTTAGCATCTGATGGAAGATTAAAGGCAGTGCTCATCTCTACTGGATAGTCTTTCCCAGGGACACTGGGTTAACTGAAGGGATTTATGGGCTCCACCACTAACTTACTAGTGGATTATGGGAAACTCCCCATCTCTGGGCCTCAGTTTCCCATTTATAATATGAGGATAATACTGGCTAGAGCTCACNCAAAAGAGGACATTTAGCATCTGATGGAAGATTAAAGGCAGTGCTCATCTCTACTGGATAGTCTTTCCCAGGGACACTGGGTTAACTGAAGGGATTTATGGGCTCCACCACTAACTTACTAGTGGATTATGGGAAACTCCCCATCTCTGGGCCTCAGTTTCCCATTTATAATATGAGGATAATACTGGCTAGAGCTCACGAGGTCTTTGTTGCTGGAACACTTTTTTTAATGCCAAGATATGAATTGCAACATTTCATGGAAAAATACTTTCAGAGCATATTTGTTGTTGGAAAACATTAATATTTGAGTTTGGAATTGTCAAATATTGTTTCATATTTTATGAGAATTTTTTTCCCATAGTTATTTTTATTACTTTTAAGGATTTTTCCTAACATGCATCAACTGCTAACAAAGTGGTTTAGCAACATGCCATAGCTGATAGCAAACACAGGAAAATGCAGATGAATACCATACACAATCACAGAGGTGGCATCCGGCCTCTCTCCCGACTTGGTGCTCGAGTAGTGCTGCCCTAACAGGAGAGAAATTGCTGCATGTTGACAACTTCCACTGCCCTCACACAGAGAAGGGATAGGACTTGGACCTTTCCTGGTCCTGGCTTGGTTCCCTGTAGCATCACTTGGGGAAGCCCAACCTGTTTCCCACTAAACGATCCTGTGAAGCTCCAGCCCCTCTATCCCACCTCTGCCATGTGATTCCTGCCTTGTCCTCTCCCTTTGGTGCTGGAGCAGCCCCTACAATCCCTGACACCCTTCGCACCCTTCAAGGCCATCTGCTTTCCTCAGGCACTCCTTCCCTGTGTCGTGGCTCCCACTCCCAGATCTTCTCCTGGCACACCACCTCATCTCTTCCCATCCCTTTGGGCAGCTGATCCTGGGTATCCCATGAATTTCTGGGTTGCCTGTCCTGCTCCCCCCACCAGTTTCCTGTCCTGCTCCTACCCCAATTTCAAATCCCTTTGGCTTTTCCTATACCTTTATCTCTGTTCCCAGTTTCTATCCTCCAGCCCACTCCTACCCCTGCCTCTTGCCTCCCTTGGATCTGACTCAAGTTTTCACCTCCAAGACCTCAAACTGGTGAATCCTTGAGGGGAGAGGGAAGCCACGGCTTTGCTTTCAGCTGCAGCTTCAGCAAGTCCCACTGGAGCAGAGAGATGGAAACACAGAGGGTCCTGCTCATACATGGACCATCTGTAGCCCATGCAGTTGGAGCTATAGGGGCTGTATCCCTAAAAAGTACAGTCAAGGTTTGATGTTAAACACAATCCAACATCAGTGTGGGCTGCTGGCAGCCCGTGTCCCCCCCTCCACACCTAAGCAGCACGTGCGTGCCCCTACCTCACATTGCTCTGGTCATGGACCACTGCGCAGCAGGTCAGCTCAGGTCACTGATGTGACCCCATCATGGCTGAGCCCAGCGTGGCTGGGGGTGAGCTAGGGGCATGGGGATCCCAGGGAGGTGGCAGGGACACATGGCCAGGATGCGGCATAGAGGGAAGGTCTCCCTCTGCCAGCAGCATTCANGTGCGTGCCCCTACCTCACATTGCTCTGGTCATGGACCACTGCGCAGCAGGTCAGCTCAGGTCACTGATGTGACCCCATCATGGCTGAGCCCAGCGTGGCTGGGGGTGAGCTAGGGGCATGGGGATCCCAGGGAGGTGGCAGGGACACATGGCCAGGATGCGGCATAGAGGGAAGGTCTCCCTCTGCCAGCAGCATTCAAGCAATTCAGTTGGTTAAACAAAACTGGTCCAAGCTGGTCTAGCGGAAGATGTCCCTGCCCATGGCAGAGGGGTTGGAACATGATGATCTTTAAGGTCCCTTTCAACCCCAACAATTCTATGATTCTATGATAAGCTGCTTTGCCGGACTCAGCCCTCGCAGCATGGTTTTTTCCATACAATTACAACCTGGATTTTCTAGGTGGTAACAAATGACATAGACTTGACTCAGAAATCACCCCTCAGGCTCCTGTTGAGAAGCATAGGGGGGTCACAACTTTTCAAAGTTGGCCAAAATTAGCAAGCCTGGGAAAACAATATGTTTTTTCCTCTGACTTTGTTCTTAGAAATTGCTGAATTGTTTTGGCTGAAGTTCCCTCCCTCCCTCGCCCCTTAAAAAGAAAATCAGCCTGAGGTGGATGCTCCATTATAGAAGATTTCAGCACAAATGATTTAAATTAAAATTATAACTCCAAGCAGAGTCTTAGAAGGGGAGTTTCAGACAGCCTTAATAGGCAATGATGCTATAGATGGGGCTAGTGAATCACTCCATTTTACTGGATAATATTAATAGACCTCTTTGCACAATTACATCCAGAAACAGCAATTAAAGTAAAAATCAGAAAGCGTATAAACTCTGGGCCGGATTCTCAGCCAGCACTAATTGGTACAGCACATGGAACCCAATAGAGTTAAGCAGAGTTACACCCTTACAGGGCTGCTCCGAGGAACTAGTCATTTCCTGCCACCTTCCTCTTGCATTTATCTTTTTTTCTCCTGAAAAGCCAAAGGCACAATTAGTTTAACCCTGATCATGGAGACAAAGGAACTTCTTCATCACCAAAAATGAAAAGTTAAGACAACAATGGGATAATTGGTGATTACTTCCAGTTTGGTAGGGTTTTCTTTTTAATAACATTTTTTGTGTTGTTTTTTTTTTTTAAATTGTAAGAGTTACAATTATGTGCATCCTCCAGGACCTTTTCTCTCCCTTGTATCCTTTGGTGAAGAAAAAGAAGGTAATATTGGACAGTTTAAAAATGATATTTTTGTTTCAGTTAAAGAGGCGAAATGTCCTGGCTGTGGTCCCTCTACCTCTGGGCAGCTCTCTGCACTTGCTTCATGGGTAGAGAGATTAAGGCAGGTGAGAAGCATCCCATCAAAAAGTGAATATTTCACTGTGTGTCAGGATGGCACCTGCTTCTCTAAACCCTATTATGAGCACATACGAGCAGAAAGAAGGGTAAAAAAGGTATGGCTGCTTCTCCTCTCCCTTTGCTTTCTTTGGGTCCAAAATCTACATCTGTATTTAATCCGTTACCAGAAGACAAAAAACTTGGAAATTTCTTATGAAGGTGTTTTTCTTATTTTGTGCCACTTTCTTAGCAGGTGTGAGATAACAACATCATGTCATTGGCAAATTTAATAGGGCAGTCTTGGCAATTAAGAAGCTAAATGGCCCTTCAAGTGCCTTAAGAAAATAATCTTTTTCCATCAAAATTGAATTACATAAAAATGAGCCTTTTTTTTCATCTTCTAGAGAAGATGACAAAAAAGCTTGGATAAGTGAAGGAGACGAAGGAAGTTTTAAAAAGCGTATCTTAACGTCAACGTCTGGATTTGGAGATGCCTGGATCCATTTGCCTACAAATGCCCAAGGAGGGCTACGATCCTGGCCAACATGTGAAGACTTGGGCCATGAACTGCTTGCCTTCGTCTCAGAGCCCAGGAAACTGGACAGGGGAGGTAAAGCTGATGCTGAAATGCCTGGTTGGGTTTGGAGACACGTGCTGCCTTGGAGCCACCAAATTGCTATAGTGAAGCTCATTGCATTCCTGTTTGCAAACACCTGCAAGGGTTGACCTTGGGGTAACACCACTCTGAGCCCCCTCCAGCACAGTCAAATAATAATTTCTGACCTCCATGTGTATATTAATTAATTTTTCTTGTTCAGTGAGTTAATAAAAAGCTGTGGAAAGCCCGGTATACTCATCTGTAAGGGGAGAGAAATCTCCTGAAGCCCAGGGGGACATCAGCTGTCAGGGGGAGGCTGAGGACCTGCAGTTCAGCATCCTTATGGGATGGCTCTGGCTTGACATCCCAGCCCAAATTAGACCCCTGCCCCCGCTCTGCAGGCTGGGCAGACGCGGGAGCCAGTGGTGCTCACAAGGATGGAGCTGGGGGGAAAGCAGAGATGCAGAACAGCAGGAAAGGTCTGCTCTGGTGTCACCATCACCTGGGATATTTGCTGATGCCAGTCAGCAAGAGGGACTTCAGGCCTACTCTGTAAAAGGCTGCTTCTTCCCCTGGGGTCCTGCCTCCTCTCTGTTTTAGTGAGGATGAAAATAGCCCCTTTTTAGCCTAAGGACAAGGAGCTCTTGCTCTCTGGCCATCTGCTTTCTGCTAGTCCCTGTGTAGCGTGGGACCCCAGGGACCAGTATAGGCAGTGAAGGAAAACGGTTTTAAGCTCCTAAAAACATTTTAAGAAATGAAATCAATAGAGGAGGGAAGAGGTCCTTGTGAACACCCTCAAGAAAGGAATGGCAGCAAGAGACACTGTCATGGTTTGGGCTGGGCTGGCCCCTAAATGAATGACAGATGTTCTCTTTACCTCTCTCTCACCCTTCCTAGAAGAGAAGGGAGAGAAAATAAGCAAGAGGCTTCTGGTTTGAAAAGAAACCTAAAACTTCTTTAATGAAATATTATTAATAAAAAGAAAATAGAGTAATATCAAAAAGAAAGTAATGAAATATATACAATATATACAAAACTGTATCAGGTACCCAGGATGATGATGACCAGCAGGAACTGGGAAAGTCCCAGACTGGACTCAGCAATGGATGCGAACTGAATTCCAAATCCAGATTCAGGAATGCTCGAATCAGGATCAAAGGCAGAACCCTCCTTGGACATCAGCCGTTGAAGAAAGAGGCTGACCCCTTTGATGCCTCAGCTTTTATACTGAGCGTGAGGCAGATGGGATGGAATACCCCTGTTATTCAGTTTTGGGTTCCCTGTCCTGTCTCCTCCTCACCACAAGTGTGACACCTCTACGCTTTACTGCTGCCAACTCTCCAACAAGGCAAATAATAAAGTTTGCTGACCTTGGTTGTTATAGCAATAAGTTTAAGCAGGAGCCTCTCTGCACACCATTCCTTGGTATCCACTATAGACATCAGGGGTTAGCACCCTGGAAGCAGACATTGTCTGAAGAATGCGCTGTTAAATTCCAAGAGCGCAGTTAGTTAGAGCAGACTTAACTGAAAAGTAAAATTACTGAAAAAAAAAAAAAAGAGAGGTTCTGTTTTACCTCAAACCAGGACATTCCATCCCTTATTCCATACCATTTAAGTCATTCTCAGGTCACTCACACCACGACAGACAACCAACCCATCCCTACAAACCCAGCCTTTCCTATCTCTGACTCATGCAGTGACAGTGCTGCCATCACCCCACAAAGCCACAGCGTCAGAGCATTCATGTCCTGTGCTTCTCCCCTCCTTGTGCACAGCCAGTCCTGGCTACAGACTGCTGCTGGGGCCAGCACAGAGGCTGGGAGCAGAGCCCTGCCATCGGCGGATCCAGCTTGACCTGCTGGGACCGAGTTGCAGATGACCCATGATTGCTGTTGCAGAGACCCACAGTGTCACACAGAGACCCACTGCCACCTCCAGCCCCACAATTCACGCCTGCGAGCTGGTTGTCCAGATCCTCATTTGATGCACAGCTGGAAGGAATTACCAAGGACAGGCTCCTTGGTTTTTATTTCCTTGTTGTATAAATGATTAAATATAAATTGAGACAGGGTTTTCACCTGTGTTACACAACCCCCCAGCACAGAGACTGGCTGTGGAGCTTGTCTACAGGAGAGGGGTGGCTTTAAGGGGACGATCAAGGATGACAACAAACCTGACTGCCTTCTGCTTATAGAAAGAGATAAAAACAATCCACCCTTCAAGCCAGACAGAGAAAAGATTCAATCTCAGGTTTTCCATTCCTGCTGGGTTTGCTTTCCCCAGGAGGGGACTGGGAGCAACTCAACTGATGCAGGCATCTTTTAGGATAAAGAATGACCTGGTTTGGAAAGGGGCCGTGTCTTCTGCATCTAGATGGGGAGGGCTGCGTGGGCTGTGCCCCATTGCAGGATTTCTGCATGGGTTCTGCATGAAATTTGCCTGAAATGTTGCTGCATGACCAGGAGGCAGCAGCGCCAGGCTCTGCCAGTGTTCACGGCGTGGTTGGCAGTCGCCAGCCAGGCATCGTCTCCTCCTTTTCATCGTAGCACATAGCACTCTCATGAAATACAATGCTTGGCTCTCCTGCTGACTTTCTTAAAGCCTTCTACAAAGTATTTAACCCTGCAGTAAATTCATACCAGGACATAAGTTATGAAAATTATCCTCCTCTTGCCTTTTTGAGGCAGAAAGAAGTGAAAATTCAATTTTTAATGCCAAAAATTCAGAAGTAATGAGTAAGGCACCCCCCTCCTACTTAAATATAGTAGGATCAACTTAAAAGTCAAGAACTTTGTTGCTGTTAAAAATAGCTAATGAAGTGACAGTATTTGCTCAGAGGCTGGCTCTCCCGTGCGAGCGTGGTGCCAGCCACCGCCGAGGCTCAGATCATCAGGAAGTTTTGAGCGACATGTACAACGGCGGCAACCAAGTTTTGGAAGCACAATCTGGGAGAAAACAGTGATTATGCAAGAAAATATGGCAAAAACAACCATCTGCTTTATTTTCTCCTTTTGTTTGCCCATTGGGTTTTGAGGCTGTGAGGCTCAAGTTTTCCACATTTTCTCCAAAACAAATAATTGGCTTTTTCAATGGAGCTTGAGATTATCACATAATCACCTGCTTCCTAGAGGTGAGGAGACGAGGCAATGGCACAATCCCCAGCACGGCCAGAAAACCCAGCGGTGCTCAGAAATGAGGTGTCTCTGGACACACAGAGAAGAAAAACTCCAACCTCCCCATTTCTAGATGTGTGTGAGAACCAATGAACCTTCCCCATCTCTCCTGAGACTTGCAATTGTGGAGACTTGCTATGTAGCCTCGTAATTAATATAGCGGATCCAGAGAAATAAAAAAAGCCCCTGGAAAAAAAAAAAAGAAGAAACGTTTTCCCTTTGCATGCCAAAACATATGCCTTTTGTTACACCTTTGGCTTGCGCATCTCCCATGTGCTGCAGAAGGGGAAATAAACTCCAGTGATTTCATGCTATGCCTTGGTCATGCTCCTGTTCACATTTGAGGAGTAATCTGCACACAGATAATGCTGGCTCGGAAAGCACCGTGTGTGCCTGAGAGCCACATGGCAAGAGAAAGGTGAAAAAACCCCAGCCTTGCTGTTCACTGGTAGTAAATTCTCCTTCCTGGGAGATGCCAGCACTTTTGGGTGCTCTTTGAATTCAAGGCAAGTGTTTTCTCCTTTCATCTCAGAGGAGCTGGGGGCAGCAGGCAGCATAGGCTGCTGCTTTGTGAGAGGCTCCCCTTTATCAGGCACAGCTGCTGGGAGATTCCTCTGCTTCAGATTCCTGTAAATCATATTTAAAGACCAACAGATCACTGCACACACACACGGACGACAAACAGGAGAGTGGAAAAAGAGGTTGCATTAGGAAACATGCAGCTTTTTAGAGGTTTCCCCATTAAACTTAAATCTTTGCAATTTCAGGAAGAAATTTTTCAGTTTGAGAGTGGTGAGAGCCTGGCGCAGGTTGCCCAGAGAAGCTGTGGCTGCCCCATCCCTGGAGGGGTTCAAGGGCAGGTTGGAGGGGGCTTGGAGCAACCTGGTGTGGTGGGAGGTGTCCCTGCCCAGGGTAGGGGGTGGCACTGGATGGGCTTTAAGGTCCCTTCCAACCCAAACCATTCTGTGATTCTATGAAATTGAGCTCTGTGTATTATAAGATAGGGGAGGCTTTTCCCACAGGGAAAGGTTAGTTGGGGGAATCTTCTTGACCCAGGACTGCTGGGGAGACCTCAGCTATCTGGGAGCAGGGAGAGGAAGGGGAGTTTGGCAGTAAATGAGCCAGGTGGGACCTCTTAAACCAGACCAGGACTGTAGTGGGAGGACAGATGGCAGTTGCCCTGGGGGTAGAGAGCTCAGGCCACGCTCTCCAGGTCCTGCAGTCGCAGGAGGAGGAACAGGCTGCCTTTTTTCCCTTTGTTTTTTGCATCTCAGCTGCCATATCGGTTCCTCTTTCCAGCAGCCTGTTCCTGTGGCTGTGGAGGATGCTCTTGGGGAGGCGTTAATTCTGTGTCTCCATCTCGGCAGGTCCCATCCTGCTCCACAGTAGGTGAGATGCTGCACGCATCCCTCAAGCTCTCTACCCAAAGATAATTTTAACCCATCCTTGCACCTGTAAACACCCTGCAGAAAGGCAGGGAACCAAGGCATGCCCAGAAATGTGATTTTTGTTATATTCACGTCAGACTATTCAGTCTCCCAGGCAGGTCTTCAGTGTTACGGGGTCCAATCCTTCACCCAGCTATCTCTATTTTGAGTCTAGCAGGTTGTATTTAGCAGGGTCATCTTCCCCAGAATAGAAATCTGCTCTGAGGGAAGGGGTAGCACAGCAGATGGGTCCCTTTCCCTTTTGCATCCACTGGTAAGCTGAGCAGAGCCTCACAAATAATGAAAGTCCTGAGAGGTCCAGGGAGGCAGAGGAGAGAGACTCAAGCTGATGCTGCCACTGGGGTAGATGCAGGTGAATTGGGGCTGTAAGATGTCTGACTTGGCAGCAGGAGAACTGATCAAGCAGCTTGTCTTATCTCTTGAGAAAGGGAGGGTGAATGATTTACACCATGGCTCCTAGTCACGAGCAGACACCATCCTCCCTTCTCCACTGTGTCCTTCCCAGGCCAAGGCAGCCCAAGGCTTCTTTCTTTCACCTGTGGATGAGGGTGTGAAGAGGGGAGGCATTGCAGCAGATTTGGTAATAATAACCGAGGGTTAAGTTAGTAATGTTTTACCTTTAAACCCAAACTAAACTTCTTCAGGTTGCTTCTGGCAGCCTCTGAGCCAGAGGTGGTGGGGAGCAGTTCTTTCAGATGATGGTGGAATCAGAACTGATTCCATTCTTGCCCATTGCAGATCTCCATGTCTATTAGCAGCCTCTGAAAAGCAGAAGCAGAAGGAAGAAAGAAAAGGTGTCAAGGAAATGACAAAGTAAAGACTAAGCCTCACATAGGCCACTGGTAGAAATCAGCACAAGTTCATATTCACCAGCAGAGCTGGGCTCATGTGGAAGAACTGAGCATCCAGCCACCCAGGTCCTTGTTGCCAGCCAAACCACCACAAAGCCACTTTAAAATATTCGTGTGCCCCCATGGTCCTGATCGGCAGCAGAAAGCTTGGGGTTGGTGTTCCCCCAAGATGTCTCTTCTGGAGGCAGACTGAGGATAATTAACAAAAGCTTCCTCAGGGGACTCATTGCCTGATCTGGCTCTGGGGCGCGAGAGCTCCCAGAGCTGAGCTCTTTGCTGGGGGTTCTGGGAGGACACGGGGGATGCAGTTCTACACTAATGAATAGTCCCTGATCAAAGAGGCGGCTCAGCACTGGAGAACGGGGCTCCTCTGTATCTGCTGGGTCGTGCATCTTGACTTCCAAAGCTGACGCTGTGTTTGTGCAGAAGAAACAACTGCTGCGAGCTTGTGAGCGCCAGCAGCCACGGCCGTATTGATCTAATTAGCCCCGTGAAGCACGGTTTGGCAGCCTGTGTCAGCGTCCCCCGCCGTGATACAGCCATCCTGCGACGGGCAGCTGCGGCCGTCGACGGTGGGAGGAGGCATGGTCACGGCGTGGGGTCTGCAGGCTCTTCTCCTTCCCCAGGCAGGACAGACCGTGCCGAGCTCAGCTTCACATTAGCAGGTGGCTCTGTTTTATTTTTGCCAGTTAAAAACCAGTTATTAAACCAGGGCAGCAAAGGAGACAAGGAGAGGAAGCGAAAGAAAGACCTCGAAGGGAAAACTCCCTGCTGATGGAGTTGGGATGTGAGCACAGCCCAGGCAGCCCCCGGGTGCCGCACTGGTGTTGTCCCAGCAGGTCTGGGGTGCTTTCAGCCCTGCCGGGGGCCAGGGAGGCTAGGCAGAAAGTGGCAAGTGCCACAACTGTGTTGGGGTAGTTGGACTCCATCTGGAGCCAACTTCCAACTTGCCTGCAGGTCTAGGAAGGGAGAAAAGCTGGGTCAGAGCCCAGGAAAGCCAGAGATGTGGTCTTTGCTCATGCCCTGCCAGTGTCCTTTCCAGAGCTCAGAGCTGTGACAGCCTGAAGACATCTGTCAACGATTCACCCCAGTCTGAGCTCCTCGAACCCATTTCCAATGTTCCATGCAGGGAGACAGGGGAGATCTGGGATCTGGGGGCATTTACAACCCCAGGAGTGCCTGGTGTTGGTGAGAAGACATCAGAGCTCATGTCCAGGCACTTTGCCTGGGTCTCTCTGTTGATGCAGGAGTTTCAGGACTCGGTGGAGCCAGTGTCCGTCTTTGCTCCCCACCACCCATGGGCTGTGCAGTGCTCAGAGCTGGGGGGAAACACCGAGGGACAGTGGGGACAAAACTAGCAACGGGTTGTTGTCGTCTTTCATGTTTTATAGTGCAACAGCAAAGGAGGAAAGGTAGTTAGGAAGGCTACCCTAGTTATTCCCCCAATAATTAAAATGTAGAATTTATTCCTTCTTCCAGTGAGCCTCATGCAGAGAATTAAATGCAAGATTAATGAGGTGCCTAATGGTTTGTGTAGCCCCACTCAGAAATAAAGCAACTGTTTGCTCCTTGTGTGATTGGGTGTCTGAGAGCAGCCAGTTTCGCTCCAGATGATGTGCACTGCTACCAGTGACAACTGCAGATGGATGTTTATGCTGCTTGCCAAGCTGTTGGGAAAAGCACTGACGCAGATCTGAAAGAAATGCACTCAAACTTGCTGCTTCGAGCCATGGGTTCGAGAACAAAAGCTCAGGGTAGGAGCAATCCCCAGGACTCAGCTGCAGCCGGGCTCGCTGGACGCGTCTCTCGCAGCAAGGTTCCTCTCATCCAGTCAGGATCACAGCTCTTAAATTGAGATGCCACAAAGCTGCTGGTGACCCCAGGCACTGTGTCGCCCAGAGCCACAGAGCCATGGGTGGCCGTGACAAGCAGCATAACCCTTGGGCAGGTCTCCCAGTGTCCCTGGCGAGCGATAAAAACTGCAGTTGTATAACCATAGCGTGTGCTCCAACTGGATGTGTTATCTCTCACTCTCTCTCATTTATTTATTTTTTTTTTAAGGACCACCCAGTTTAAATATTGGCTTCCAAAGTACTTGGCCTCCGTGTCAAAACCACACTCTCTCCCCAGCGCTCTGAACACGGGTTCTCTGTGCTGGATCCAGACACTGGTGCTTTCTCCTGGTGAGGGCTGGGAGCAAGTGTCCACCCCCAGAGATGTCCTGCCATGGCTGGGACCGAGAGAGATGAGGCAGGAATTAGAAGTGCCAGCCTCTCCCCTTTCCAGAAATTTTCAAGGTCTCTTCTTGATATTCTGTTCTATTCTGGTATTCTACATTGCGTTGCAGTCTGCATGGGCAGCCAGCATGTTTTCAGCCTTGCCTGTGGGGACATGCGTGGTGACATGCTCTTCCTCTGCAGCTCCTGCTGCCTTCCCCGCATCGGGACATGTGGTGGGGCTGAGGGTCAGCAGGTGCCCGGTCCCTGCTCCTCCTCTTGGTCCCTATAAATCTGTTCATAGGAGGAGATCAGGGATCTGTCGGTGAACTGGTGTTCATGGGCATCCCAGCGGAGTTCACCTACCAATCTGAAAGATTTCCATCTGAGAGACCCCAGGAGGTGGCACCAGCCATCCTCTGCCAGATCATGCAACCCCATGTCCACGGCAAGCACAAACCTGGCCGTCCCCCTGAACATGAGTAAGACCCCAAATCACAGCCAAGCCTAGGACTCCCCTACTCTCCCATCAGGGTGTTATTCCTACATTACCCTAAATTACCCCTCAAACCAGGACACTCTGGTACCCAGAAACATGGACAACTCTGTGTCAACTTCTTGCATAGTTGAGGGCTGTTATCACGTCTCCCCTCCATCGCTTCTAGACTAAACAAGCCCAGTTCTTGCAGCCTTTCCCCACAGGTCATGTTTTCAAGACCTATGATCACGTTCACTGATCTCCTCTGGACTGTCTCCTGCTGAGCATCATCTCCCTTTAAGGGCGGTGCCCACTGGATGTGGTTCTCTGGCTACGTACGTGAAGCAGAAACATTATTTTGAATTTCTTATGGACAGAATTTGGATTTATACCTCCCAGAGGAGGGGAGAGGGGAGAAAGCTGGCCTCTCCTTAGCAGCTCCACTAATCACCCATTTTGGATACTGCCTCACAAACCAGGCTTACAGTTTCCAAGAATCAGAAGACACAGCATTTCAGGTGTTTTGTTCCTGATTCTGGTGTCTCAGGAATTGCTGGGTTGATCTGTTCTGGTGTTCCCTGCACCTGGGAAGGCTGGGAGCCCCATGATCTATCCCAGCACAGAGTGCTGAGAGATTACAAATGGACAGATAGTAGAGCCAGGGAGAAAAAATACAACTCCCATCCCCTGGGAGAGGATCTGGAGAAACTTCACATTTTTCTCATAGAAAATCGAAATTCTGAGAATTCTGGGCTGAAAACCA
>QJSC01029036.1:1323154-1345146 GCA_003697955.1 Calidris pygmaea | reverse complement strand
CCCACAAGCATCCCAAAGGTGTCAATAAACCCAATGTAGAGGATGTAATGCTTGTCAGCTAGATGCGCTGGGTACTTTTTTTGCAGCAGGTCTCACAACTTTTTGATGAGAGAAGGATGTGCCGATCTCAGAGCCAAATGCCCAAGGAGGTCTGGGCTTCACCAAGGAGCAGTTTCAAATGTGGGAGAAAAGCATCCCCGTTCAGACCTGTGTCCAGCAGCAAAGCAATGTGACCTGAATGAGCTGCTCTGTGGCCCCTGGTTTGGGAGCTTAAAATGACACAAGAACTGGGGGTCCCAGTTTTGCCACTCGTCCAAAGAGATTCAGGGAAGGCCAGTGGGCATGGGTGTAGATGGAAACACACCTCCCGGTTACTAACCAGCACCTCATCTTGTCTCACCTCCTGAAATGCAACTGAACGGCAATCAGTGCGTCCAAGCACTCATGCTGTAAATCCACTAGAAGCTGTGTTTCCTAACTGAGGGGCTTTTACAGTCCTTACAGTAAGTAATAAAACTTCAGGAGGATTTTCTTGTGGTTAAACACTGAGGCCTGTTTTGGCCAAGCAAAGTGGGCTCTGCTCTGTCCTCCGGATGGAGTGGAACTGGATTTATTGTTATTTGTGTTTCAGTTTAAGCATTACTCAGAAGGTAGCATTAGTCATAAAGCTGGCTCCCTGCACAGTTACCCTTGTTTTCCTTGTGTTTCTCTTCCTGCCTTTAGTTGAATTCTCTTTGACATCACCCATCAAACATTAAACTGCACATAGATCACATATTGTCGAGGGCTGGCAGGGTTTCCGATTTGGCCTCTCTCCTCTCTACAGCTGTTTGGAGAGCTTGCTTTGCTGGAAGGAGGGTGGTCTGTGTCTCCTGTCCTTTTAAGTCCAAGGAGCCCCTAGACACATGCCCAGACCCTGGTGTGCTCTCAGTTTATCCACATTCAAATGTCAGCTGGACTGTGGCTGCAAAACTGCCTTGTTGGATGAGGGTTTGCACTGGGAGGGAAGGAGAAGAAGTGCAACACCCATTTCAGGTGCTTCATCAGACTCTACCTGTAGCCAAGGAACCCCCAGGGAGCTTTTCCTCCCACCCAAATTGCAGCAGGAGAATCTCCGGGTGGACCACTTGAGCTTTTGCCTGGACATGGAGGGACCTGAGAAGGGCTGCTTCCAACTTAGGCATCCGCTTTGAGACGTCTAAAATCAATAGTGCAATCCTACCCTGCCTCCTTCCATTTCCTACATAATTTCATTTTCCTGACCACAATTTCTACTGAACGTTGGCAACTGCACCCATCATTGATGCAGTTTCAGGTCATACCTCTTTCCGTTTGCTGGTCTCACTAACCTTTACACTTAAATTCACTCTTTCACCTCCCCCTCACTCAGAGCTGCCCTCCTGCAAGTGGGCCCACGTGGGACCTCTCTTTTAGAACTGCCACCATCTCTTCTAGTGGGTGCAGTCATGGCTCTTCATCAGCCACAGGTTTGCCTCTGCAAGTGCAAAGGACATGGCAATGTCAGTGGATGGAGACCAAGGTGAGGGATGTCCCCACCTGAGAGTTGCTCTGCCGACTGAAAACGCTCCTGTAAATCTCTGCCTGTCCCCAATCCCATCAGACAAAGGATCCTCCTCAGGACCCTGGGGGCTATCAGCAGAACTGTGGGATCGATGGCTCCCTCGGAGGTGCCCCCGGCTATCCATCTCCAGCAGCTCTCCCAACCTCGGACCTCCTTGAAGATAAATTCAGTGACTGCGTCCATGTGTCCATCTCAGCAAAGGCACTCGGCTTTCCTCCCGCAGCCTTTGTGTGAGACAGTGTCTCGAAATACATTTTCCAAAACAGATTATTATTTACTCACCCAAGGCAAAGAAAAATATTCCAACACGAGGCAGCCTCCTGCATTGCTCTTACCCAACCCCTGGCGTGTTCCTCTCGGGGTGCTGTAATTCAGGATGGGGAAGGCAAAAAGCCTTGATGTGGTTTTTCTTTCTCCTGGAGCTTTTCCAGCACCCTCCTCCCCACACTGAGTAGCTCTCTTTCCCCTCTCAGCCAACACATAATTGTCCTCTGATATTAGGAAGCTAGATGAAGAAACAGTTTGTTAAACTACTTGGGGCTGAGTAAATAGCCTTTTTCTAATTAAGGGTCCTGAACCTGGGCCCTACCTGGTGGACCAAGCTGCCCTTCACCGTTGTGACTGCTAGAGATTTTTGAGGGATCAATCCTGCAATTTAAGGGTAACTTTTCACACGGCATCCACAGCACCTGCTGAGATCCTCAGGGGAGCCTGGGATGGCAGCAAACTGCATAGGATTAAGAGGTGATCCTATTTTACTGTCTTATCCCTCTTCTAGCTAAAAGGCTTGATCCAAAATACCAGACAAAGCCCAGTGTATGCTATTATTAGTTTTCAATTATAAATTAATAGATTAAAAAGTCATGCTGGTTAATTACAACAAGCTAAAGCAGTAACTGGCTTTACAGCAGTGCTAATATGTGATCCAAGAAGTAAAAGCAATGGGATGAGGGCAGAGAAACACAGAGAGAGCCAATCACATAGGAGAGTTAGATGGAAAGAGGTTGTCATCTTTGTGTTTTCTGCTGAAAGCTGTGTCTTCCTCAGCATGGACATGCTGCAATTTGGAGCTGAGAGCTGGAGCTCCCATCCTGCACCAATTCCCAGGGGACCTTCCTTCCCAGGACCAGTGGCAGCGCGGAGGCAGAGGGGTGTCGCTTCCAATACCCACTTGCAAACACCATTCTGTATTCTGCAACCATCCACAGGGTTTATAATTGTTGATACCAAACTATAAATAAGCACACCCCAAATTAACAGTGCCCTCCTCCGGCTTTAAATTATTTTTATGAATTATCCTCTTGAAATCGCAGGAGACTTTTTGGTTCAAAGCTTCATGGAAAATAAATCATGCAAGGAAGGAGACGGGACAGGCTAAAGTCTGCATTCCTGCAGCTGAGTCTATAAAACCCTGCTGTGCCACTCGCACACACAGTGGTTTCTGAGTGGGACGGCTTCTTCTCTCACTGATGTCTGCAAAAAGCGTCTCACCCCTCGCAGAGCAAGCTGGATCTGGCCCACGGTTTCTCTAACGCTCGCCTAAAAAAACAAGCAAGCCTCAGCAAATCGAGCAGCGGCAGCCGAGCCATTAACAACCCCCGCGATGCCTCCTGGCCTGCTGTTGGCTTTCAACACATCTAGCAGGGCTGACTGGTGGGGACATGGGGGTGAGGATCTGTGTCCCAGCAGCTCCAGGATTTTTGGGGCATGGCCTTAGGGCCACCCCTGAAGGCTGGGTTGCATTCGGGTGACCGAAGCATCAGGACAGTGAGTGCAAACCAGCGCTGGGGGACGCAGGGAGAGGAATTTCCCCTCCGTGTCTTCCTGAAAGCTGTTGCCCCAGGTTAGGACCATGTCATCCCAGTTAATGGTCTCCTTTTGACTGCACCAGAACTGGGAATTGCCTGGAAGAGAGAGGCAGGGCTGGCTTTTTACTGCTGCTAATGAAGAGTGATCCCTGCCTGACCCTCGCATCGCATGAGTCTTGGCATGGTGGGTCTGGTTGCCTTTTACAGGGCAGAGCCCATTAAAGAGGAGAGACTGCAGTTTATTGCCCTGTTTGAATTCCACATACCTCCAGATGAAAAACAAGCCACTTAAAATGATAAAAGGGCCTGCTTTTTATTTACTGGAGTGGCAACAAAACACCTAGCCCCATCTCTCCAGTAGGCTGTATTCATACAGATCAGACACTACCAGGCACACAGTCTTTCTTGACATAAAGCAAGTGCCTGTTTGCAGGAGGGATGTGAAGGGTGCTGCAGAAATGCCTGCCTGCTCGTCCCCTGGTTCTGTGGTTGAGGTTGACCCATCCTTGAGCCCTTCCCTCCCAGCCCTCCTGCCATGCCAGCATCCCTCCGCTGAGCAGGGCAGAGGCAGGACGGGTAAGAAGGGATGAAATCGGTGGTGGGTGTCCCAGAGGAGCAGCCATACAGGGAAGAAGGTGATGAACAGGATGGGAAGAGAGATAAGGTGTGCTGGAAAGGGTCAGACCAATATATGAATGGGGTGGAGAGGGTCTGAGACTGGGAGAGACTCTACGACAGAAGGGGAAGGTAGAGAAGGGGAGGAAGGAATGGTGGGGACCTGACCCTGAAAGGGGAGACGAGAGAACAGCAAAGAATGAACACCAAAGCTTGAGTGAAGGAGGAACAGGCCTCCCTCAGCTCATTAGTGGGGTGGGACAGGAGAGAAAGGGTGACACCCTGAGGGTGGGAAAAGCAGCCCAGGCCCCACAACTCCTGCCTGGTCAGAGACCCCGGGGGGAGGGAGGACAGCAGTGACAGGGTCTTAGGGGAAGGCCTGCCAAATAGGGTGAATGTGGTTAGCAGGGTAGAGCCAAAACGTGGTCTGAGAGTTTAACCATTTTACCCTGAGCCCCTGCTTCATGTCTGGGGATTTGCAAAAGCCCCATTTTTTAACCGGTTTCCAGGCTCCCACATCCTACTGATTTCAGTGCGTTACAGACAGACTGAGAGATGCGCAGTCCCCGGGGGACGGGGGCTGCAGAAGCAGCCGAGGTGAAGGTGTCTGAGCAATGAGTGCTTTACAAGGCAGCTCACCCCCCGCTATCCCTGCACGTGTCGGCGCGATGCAGATGCAGATGTCTCTGTCGGTACATGTGCTCTCTCCAGCATTACATCATTGCAGGGGAACAGCAGCAGGTAGCGATGCAGCAGACTGCAATCACGGGCCAGGGCAGGCTTCTGGCTTCCCCCTCCAAAATAAACCACAACAGCACTTTGTGGGAAAGGGGAGACTTTCAATGGGTAGATGTTGGGGTTTTGACCAGCCCCATCACCTAAACACTTGTGCCACGGTCCTTCAAAGAAGATATGTCCATCAGGTTTAGGGACCTGGGTGGACACACACGTTGGAGTGGTGGACCCCACAGTGCAGTCCACTACTGTGATTTGGTCACCGTCCCTGGTGGTATTTAAAAGACAGGGAGGGAGACATAGTGCTTAGAGATACGGTTTAGTGATTTTTTTTTGTCCGTGTTAGTTGATGGTTGGATTAGACGATCTAAAAGGTCCCTTCCAACCCAGGAAATTCTATGATTTAGAGGCTGCTATGGGAAAAACAAAAAGGTCTGTTCAATGTGCCATCCTTGGATGGAGAATAAGCTGTCATGGCAACCATATCAGTGTCATTCCAGCGTCAGGACATATGTTGTAAAACAGATATGGCTTAAGGTGTCAACCCACAGAGCCAGAGGAGCCTGATGGGGGTTTGAATCCAGATTCAGGGGACAGGCTGTCCCCACTAGATGTGTCAGGGAGTGGATACTCACCTCTGGGGCCAGCAAATGAAGGCGGACACGTATGAGACTATTGCATCCCATCATTATCTGCATAGAAAGCATATGGGAACCTCTTGTCAGTCCAAGAGGGTAGGTGCACTGAGCCTTTGACCAGGAGAAATTCTATTAATGTCTGAATGGCAAGAAATAATCTCAGCATTTGGGCCAGAGCTCTGAGCTGCAACATTTGTGTTGCTGTACAGATCACACCGGTCGCAGGGAAGGTTGTGTGTCTGTTTATAGACACTTCATTATCAAAGTGATGCTGATAAATTGGAACAAATTTTTTGAGACCCAGCTTTGAAAAAAAGGCTTAAAGGACTAAATGTGCTTGGGATTTACTGAGTCCTTTTTAGTCAGTTAAATGACAACGCAGTGTCTGTCAGGTAGAAATGGTAACTGCCTTGAAGCGGGGACATCACTTTCGATGGTTTGCAGTGGTAAAACTTCTTGGGATGAATCCAGGCAAATGAAAATTTAGGCTGGGTCTTGGAAAATCTAACAGGATGCTACAGAAGGGCTTGCAGAGTTTTTTTCAATAGGAACTTAATGGAGGACCAAAAAGTGACTTTAAAAGGCACTAAAAGGACTGACATTTTCAGATGAGTTATATGGCTATCACCATATATTTCCTTTCTGAGATCCTTAATGCGGTTATAATAAATGCTTTGTTGAATGAAGGGCTTGGCCATTCTTCTAGACCATCATTGTTCCACGCACATTTTTACTCCCATGAATTTTAGTCAGAAAAATAATTTGCTACGTGCAGCTTATTACAAAACCGAAACCCTTTTTTCCTGTTTCCGTCCTGAAAACACAGAGCAGTTTATGTGACTTTCTTCACTTTGTTTATTTAGCAAGGGCAAACACAACTTGGTTCTTTTGTCACCCACAAAATTTTTCCATGATTATTCACAAGGTGTGTGTCAGGCAAGATGTGTAACCGGTTTGCTGAAATCACCGATGCTATTCTTGATTTTTGGCCAGTATCCCAAATTTAGCTATATAGGCATTTTTGGTGTGACATTTTGGCATCTTTATGCAAGTATTTGCATTTTGTGAAGGATTCCTACAAGTAAAAAGCCCTCTGCTTCCACAGATGTACATGTATGATGAGCTGCAAGTACCAGTGGTATGTTCAAAGAGAATGGACTTCAGAGATGACTGAAAGATTTACTGTTCTGTGCTATCTGTCTGGGCGTCTGCTTGTAACTTGGGAAGAGGAACCCTGCCATATTGTGCTCAGGGCATGGTCCTTTCCGTGTGTGATTATATTACAGTATGGACCACATCTGGATGAAGAGGTCGGAAGGATGGGCCTGACAGAGGAGTTTGTTCCCTGAATCCGGGGATGGCACCTGCTGGGAGAAACTGCAAGCGTATTGGAGGACGGGCTTTGAATTCAAAATGATTTCAACAAATTGGAGAAATGGTCTGAAATAATGGACCTCGATTCAGCAGGGACAAGTGCCAGGGGCTGTAGATCTATGGTTGCACCCACAGGCATAAAAAGAAAGGTTTGGGCAGCAAATGCAGAGGAAAGGAAAAAAAAACCAAAACCCCCAAAACCCAGAAAAGTGGAAGCTGGGGATTGTAAGGTGAACACAAGTGACAACGTGATTCTAGAGAAAAATAAACCAAAGAGAGAGAGGGGCTGTGAACAAGGAGAGAAAATCAGAAGCGTAGAGAAGAGGACCTACAGGAGAGAGTAGGGACTGGAGCTTCTGATGCCCCAGTGCAGGTGGGACACCCAGCAGTCCCGTCAAGTGTCTGGGGGAGGGAGGGAGGGCATGTCCATGATGTAGAGCAGAGATGAGCTCAAACTGCAGCCAGAAGATTCAGACCCACTTTGGGACAAACGCGACCAGCAAGCAGGCTGGAAAAACAGATACCACAAAGAAACCCGCACCAGAAAACTCCTCAATACCTTGTCTTGGCTGGTTTTTTTTTTGTGTATTTCTGCAAGATTAGCATCAAAGCTACCAGTACATATTGCAGTTAGAAAAGGCAAGACAGTCCTACCCCAACTGCAGCAAATTCCTTGCTGGATAAATCCGGCAGTAGGCTCAGAGTTTCCACTGCCGGCTGCTCCGTGCCCAGCCTGCCCCGGGTACAGCTGCCTCTCTGAGATTAGCTCCAGGATCATGCCCTGACCTTTACCTCCCCTCCCTTAGGCATTTTTGTCTACTTACTAAAAAGATTTAAAATTCCTACACATTTGAGCACCTCAGTGCATTTAGAGCCTTGTAGTACCTGGTGAGTGACACCAGTAACCACCAGTGAAGTTGTTGGGATTTCAGAAACTGCCATGGATTCCTCAACATCCTCATCTGAGCGGGAAAACAGGTGTCCCCCATGAAATCTGGATCACAGGGGGCAGGAGCTGGCCATGCCTGCAAACATTTTTCTAGGCCTTTTGCATGGTGTGAGCAATTTGTTTTGATGGGTCAATAAATATTATGTCTTGGCCTTATAAAATAAGTTTTTTCTTGTTAAGGCTTGTAATAACTCTGATGAACCTACAAGTTCACCAAGGGATTTTCAGATGAGTTAAAGAGAAAAAAGACAGGAATGCACAGGGTTAAACCTCTGGGAAAGCATGTGCTGCAGCCTGGGAAAGTAGCTCACCGGCCTGAAAATGGACCTTTTTGCTTTTCACGTCCCGTTCCATATCCTCAGGGGGAGAGGTGGTGTACAGTTCCCTCCAGAAAAGGATTAGGTCCATCCTAACACTGGTTTATTTTTTTATTTCCTCCTGCTTGTCTTCAGTTAAGGCTACTTCTGCTCTTTGTGTTGAGAAAGGCTTAAATGCTTAAATTTTAAGGGAAAACTTACAGTGTCTATAAACACCCACCAGCAGCTCTGGGAACAGTTTTCTTTCCTTATCTCATGGTGTTCCCGGCTGGTTTTCTCACTACTCTGCCCCAAGAAATTCTGGAGGATGAAGTTCGGGGGGGCAGTGAACTGCAACCCAGTGTGTGACAGTGACAATGCAGTGACAGGGACCGCTCTGTCCTCCCCATGGTGAGGGCAGGGTGGCAGGGCCTGAGCTCACGGGGATGCTGGGCTTATGGAGGCTCTTTGCTCCTGCAGGTTGATGAGGTGCTGAGGTTTTGGGTTGCTTCCAGCTTCCTAGAATCACTGCTTTCCCCAATAACTTCTTTGAACCTCCTCTCCTTGACTGTGGGATTGAGGAGCATCTCTGTGGTCAGTACACACAAGAAATACCAAAAACCTTCTCTCTTGCCTCCTGGTCAGACGTTGTGAGGGCTGCTGAGACAGTATAAGTGAAATACCTTAAATACAGGGACACAAAAACTCATTGTGAATGGAGACAGCAAAATATTTGGTCTATAGAATCATAAAATCACAGAATGGTTTGGGTGGGAAGGGACCTTATAGACCACCCAGTGCCACCCCCTGCCCTGGGCAAGGACACTTCCCACCAGCCCAGGTTGCTCCAAGCCCCCTCCAACCTGCCCTTGAACCCCTCCAGGGATGGGGCAGCCACAGCTTCTCTGGCCAACCTGGGCCAGGCTCTCACCACCCTCAGAGGGAAAAAATTCTTCCTGAGATCTACGTACTTAGATAAACCCGAAGTAAGTAATAATCATCATACACAAGCATCGGGCAGCAGAGTAGATGTGGAGTTTGAGCTGTCACATCTTCAGGTGAGTTTTACAAGCTCAAAGGTATCATCCAACAAATTTGTTTTGAAAATCACTGCCGGCATTTCATTTTGTCAGTGCAAATCCTTGATGTGGCTTGTGAGCAGCCGGACCATGTGCCTGCCCTGCCAGACGGGTGATCCCTATCCAGGGCAGAGCCTGGACTAGCACCCATGCATTTAGGGTGCTGTAAAGAAGTGCTGTATTAATGCAACACCAAGCTGAGCTGAAGAGAAATTCAAAATTCAGAGACAGATGTGACTCAGGAAGCGGATAGCCTTTATTTATTTCTCCCAGCAGATTCAGAAGAGGAGTAGGTGGGGGAAAAGCTACATGGTTTTCCACCAACATTAGGCTGTGACTTCTCTGCACACAAGTGGACCCCAAGGACCTGGGGTTTGGGAGAGCATGGTGCAAGGCTGCCTCTTGTTGTGTTGTGCTGCAAAGACATTTCACCTCTGTCCCATGTGTCTACTTTGTCTGACTTGGCAGAGCTTTACCAGGGCAGGTTGCTACACTTCTGTGCAGTATTTGGGACACTGGGGTTTCTAGACCCCAGTAGCTCCAGAGGATCCTGGGAATCAATAACTCTTTCTTAGAGGATCCTGCAAGGTTCCATCTTTCTTTGAGTCTCCTTAGTGGAGAACAGAGCAGACTGACAGCTTCTGACTCCAAGCTATGGCTGAATCTTACCAGCAAGACTAAGGCTCAGAGCAAGAGCAAGCAGCAAACCACGGATATTCAAGTCTTACCTGGGACTCACCACCCTCATGAAGGTTCAATTTCTTCAGGCCCATGATGGGGTTTCTGGGTGTGCCAGCTGGAACCACTTCACAGCAGCAACTGCCCTGAAGCTGCTGCTTTTTCTTTCCCACATATTCCTCTTTGAGGGAGAAACAGCCACTTCTCACCCAGCTGGAGAACTTTGATCTCCTGGGCCATGGGATTTTTGGCTCTGCAGCCCATCTGGTGGCTCCAAGTGGGGTGCCTGCAAGCCAGAGGATTTCCCATTGTCCTGCCATAACCACCAAGCTTTGCTGCAGGAACCCTTATCATTTTTCCTCCCTCCCTCTTTGTTTCCCAACTGGGATAAGCAATAAACAACCCAGCGATCAGGTCAGCAATAAACAACCCAGCGATCAGTGTGCTCATAAAACAGCAGAGGAGCTCTGGGGTCATTGTGCTGCAGAAGGGTGGTATATCAGAGCCACGGTTGTACCTGCACTATGGATATATGGTACTGATGCCACACCTACACCATCTCTGTGTGTGCCACCGAAATGATGACCAAAATCATGTGCTGCAATGACATCCATGATCATAGAATCATAGAATGGTTTGGGTTGGAAGGGACCTTAAAGACTAACCAGTGCCACCCCCTGCCCTGGGCAGGGACACCTCCCACCAGCCCAGGTTGCTCCAAGCCCCCTCCAACCTGCCCTTGAACCCCTCCAGGGATGGGACAGCCACAGCTTCTCGGGGCAACCTGGGCCAGGCTCTCACCACCCTCACAAGGAAAAAATTTCTTCATGAAATCTCAGCTCAATCTCCCCTCTTGCAGTTTAAATCCCTTCCCCTGGTCCTGTGGCTTCACTCCCTGATCAAGAGTCCCTCCCCAGCTTTCCTGGAGCCCCTTTAGGGACTGGAAGGGGCTCTAAGGTCCCCCTGGAGCCTTCTCTAGGCTGAACCCCCCCAACTCTCTCAGCCTTTGTAGGAGAGGTGCTCCAGCCCTTGGGTTATCTTCATGGCCCTGCTCTGGACCTGTTCCAAATAAGTGTTACTCTTGTTCCATACCCTGAACCACCATGCTGGTCCCTCCTGCTCCTTTTTTTCCTCTGTTTAGCCCTGTTTTGTTTTCCTTCTTGCCCCATTTCTCAGTCCAGGCACTGGTGGGTGTGACAGGAATGGAGACAGGGACAGCAGGGCTGCGAGGAGGACACATTGAGAAGAACAGACCTGAGGCGTCACCCTCACCTTCTTCTGCATTGTGAAGCATGGAGGAGGACTCCTCATGCCAAAACAAGTCCCCCAGTTCCACTAGCATGGCAACACTGACTACATTGCACAGAGATTTTCTCCAGTGCCTGGACCACGAGGTGGCCCACAAACAGCAGTGAGATCCTGAGCTGAATCACTCTGCCTCCCAAACCATGGTTATCTCCCTGAGCGGCGCATCTTCCTGTGCACCCACCGCACAGGTGACACACGGGGACAGCCTACCCAGCGGGCCATAATGTGATGTTCCTGTCCCCTTTTGTGGGATATATCGTCCAAACAATCTGCAGGCACCAACCATGGTGTTTCTCATGTGGAAGGTTGGGAGGGAGGAGCGTGGTAGAGCTGAATTTAGTCACACAGCTCTCCCGATGTGTCACTGCCAAAAGGTCACCGCATCTCTCTTTACCCTGCTGGCGTGGTGCCTGAGGGAGCGAGCAGCATTGTATAACCGAGCCTCGTCAGGACCTTTCTGTACTTGGCAGGGCAGCCATACCTCCAATTACTATTTCCTGCAAACAGTCTTGGTGCTTTGCAGCACCATCAGAAACCCTCCATGCCACGGGGCTGGCATGTAGCTGAGCCCACTGCGGAGATGATGCTCCTGCTTGATTGCTCTCGTCTTCTCCATGGCTCGGCCGCTGCCACCACGGTCCCACAAGGCCAACCCGCTCTTCTGTATTCTCCTTTTCTGACAGATGTTGACGTCAAACCTTGAACCTGTAGAGCTGCAAAAAGAAGATCCAGGCACGCCAGGAGAGGCAGCAGGATGGCAGAGCAGAGAGCAGGCAAATAAGTAATGTTAGGAAATACCACTCTCTCTGGTTACGATTCTGCAAAGCCTCCAGCAGCACAGCTGGAGAACAGCCCAGGGAGGGGGACTGTCCCCAAAGCCCTCCAGGGTGATGGGCACAGAGGTGGCAGTGAGTCACGCCGCAGGATGTGTCTCTGCATCACAGGCTGCCATTGCACCGCTCGTGTTCATGGTCGTGTCATACCTGCCTTGGGACTCCTCTTGGTCTTCCGAGCCCCCCAGCCTGAGCTCCTCCCTGCCCACTTCATGGCAGAGTCTTTCCCCTCCAAGGTGCCAGAATAGACACTTTTATCCATCCTACCAACAAAAGCTGGACTGGGGGACAGGGACTAAATTTATTACTGAAATGATTTTGTTGATTTGCACAGTTCAGAATTTTTCATGAAAGTCAGGGATTTGCTATCTTTCCTCCCAGAGCAGCCTGTGAAAGCAATGACGCTCTTTCTTTGTGGCTCTAGAAATCAGATCAGCCAGATGGATTGGAGGCGATGAATATGCCTGGAAGAACCAGATGCAAGTGGTAAAGAAAGGGCCCATCACGGCAGGGCACACAGCAGAGAAATGAAAACCACTTAATCGTTGAATCATAGAATCATGGAATCATAGAATCATAAAATCACAGAATGTCTTCAATTGGAAGACAACTTAAAGACCTTCATGTGTTGGCAGCTGGTCCTCAGCACTGCCCTTCTCTGACTCCAGTGGGACCTTGGCCTTCAATTATGGGCGAGGTGGATCCCACCCAACGTCCACCTGGAGCTTCCAGACTTCTCCAGGGAGGGGAGTCACCGCTCTGCTTGAGCCCTGAGCTCTTGCCTGCATGGCCCTGGGCTCACCCAACCACAAACCCTGGCTGCTCCTGAGGCGTCCTACCTGCGTCACATCACCTCACGGGGACAGCCTCTCACCCCAGGGATGCGACCGCAGTGGTGGGAGTGGAGCTGCTGCAGACACTCGCATTCCCAAACCCCCAGGAGAGTGAGCTCAGACCTGCCTCTTAGGAGGAAAATGCCGGCACAACATAAGCCCTTGGATTGCTTTGTTCAGAGAAAAAAAACCAAACATTTTACTTCTTAATTAACATCTTTCAACCCTCAAACACGCCAAGCAATTATTCCTCCTATATGTCACTCGTCTAATGACTAGTTAATAATAAAAGCCATGCTGGTCTACAGCCTTCAAAGCCAGGAAGCAGACTTTAGAGTTAATCTCCTTTCACAACAAGCTTCAAAACACGTCTGTGTTTATTCTGGGACAAAACCATTGGGAACGAATAGGCCTGAACAGGGCGAGCAATTTTTTTCTGTACAGGATTTTTTAATATATTATTATTAAGAAAAATGAATAATGGAGGAAAGTGCTTTGAAATGATGTCTGGGAGGTGGCAGCAGGTAGGGCTTCAAGCCAGCGAGCCCGGACTATCTCTGAAAGCAAAAGCCCTTCAGCTGTGAAGCACTGGTTAAAGGCTGTGCCACCCTCACTCTGCCACTGCACCCTCTCCCACCTCCTTCAGCCTGTCACCATTCACTTTGTCTCATTCCACAAACCCACTCTCATGTCCATAGCCCCCCTGAGCCATGTTTTGGGCAATTGTTTGTGGTGTTTGGGTAATTTAGCATAAGCAATGCTGAATTTCTGTCAGGCTTTTAGAAGTCCTGCTGCTGCCATGACCCAGGGCTGTGGGTCCTTCTTCAGGAACAATGGCCCTACGCCTGCTTTTTGGTGGCAGGATGGAGCATCTCCAAGCTACCTGGACCATCCCTTTCCCAGGCCTGGGTAACCCAATCTGCCCAAGACTTGCTGGCGGTTACGGAGAGCTGCAGCTCCTCTTGACCCATGGAGATGTGGGTGCAGAGTGAGGGGGACATGCCCCAGTCTTGCCACAGCATGCAGTCAGGATGTGGGCAGCCAAGCATCCAGAGCCAGGAGCTGGGAAAGTGCCTGGTGTGGACAGGAATGAGCATCAAAGTGCTCTGATTCACCCTAGGGAGAGGCCTCTTGCTGGTAATTGCATTTTTTCTTCAAGGACTTCTATGTTCCTTTCCCAGATCCCTGTATCCCCATGCCTTGAACAGGACAATCCTTTCCCAGTGCAACAGGCAATGGGGGAACGGGGAAACTTAGCCCAAAGCACTAGAGACATCAAAGTGAGGGAGCGCTGTAATTCGTGATCTCTCTGTGAGGCAGGCTCGGAGAACACAAGAGAAATTCCTTCTCCAGAAGATGTGGCAACACGAGCAATGCGAGGGGAGGAACACTTTGGGGAGATGTGGAGCAATCATTAAACATCTGTCTTTCCTAATGAGGACTCAGAAATTCAGATGATTTGAAAAAGAGAAGGAAGTGACTAGAAATAAAAAAAAAAACAAATGTGGTTATACTGAGCAAAAAGACCAGGTCTGGACATGGTACTGCAGAAAACCAGGTGGGAAAGACAGAAAAGCCCAAGCCAGCTTAGGGGAGGTGGTTTCCCACAGCCTAGGGGATGAATCAAGGTTCAGGCTGCCTGCAGAAGTGGCCTCTCTCTGGCTCTGGTCCACTCACAGCCAAAGGGTGTTTTAGGGTGCAGCTCCAGTGCTTTCAGCTGGCAACAAGGCACCTAAATACTGCCTTGATTTGGTGTTTAGCCTCGCTGGGTCTTGGCACCTCTGATAAGAACATGCTGGCCCCGTTTCTTATGGAGGAGTGATGGGGATGGAGACTTTCCACTTTGGGGTGTTTGTGCACTGTGAGCTGGGAATCTCCAACAGCTTCCTCAACAGCCTTACTTGGAGAGCCGGGAAAGGGTTAACTTCACTCCCAGCTGACAGATTTCCCATTGCTGAGACATCTCTGAGCTCGGGAGAGCTTCCACCTGCTGCACGTGGAGTGTCTGGCAGGGGAACAATAACCACCACGAAAATACCAACGCAGGTGTCACTGTCTCTTGTGAGAGATGTGTCCGACTTCTTTGATTTTTTAGGAATTAATTGAAAATATATTTGTGGGTTTTGTTGCAATGGGGGTTGCCGTGACAACTGCTACAGCTACTCGGAAAAAAATAGGAAGGGCTCACGCTGTCACTGGGGCCATCTGTCCCTTCCATGGAGGGTCATTATAAAGCCATGTACCAACCTCCCCGAGCCAAATCTTCATTTAAGCCTATGGTGATAAAAGTGCTTGGTACAATTTATCAAAAAGCTTCTCTCCCGAATCATTGTTTCTTTTCTCTGCACTGACATGATAATTTCCTCTATATTGGTGCAAATTAAATTCTAATGAGGAAGCTTCGCATTTCAATGTGATGGAGAGCTTTTCTTCTCCAAGATGCAGAGAAGCATCGCACCCATTGTGGAGGGAGGGGAAGGGATTAAATATGAATCAAGGTGCATGAGACAAGAGCATGCTTTCTTCCCCTGTGTCTCTGATGCTGCCTCAGTGCTAGAGGTGAAGGAGCCCTTCAGCAGCCCTGGGAAAGGCAGTTTTGTTAAGGTGTCTCCTTATTATTTGTTTTAATGCTGTGGTATTATGTAGCCTGGGTGGCTGCATGGTCCTCTCTGAGCTGAGACCACAAAGCCCTCCGAGGATGGAGGCAGTGAGCGGTTCCTGGAAAGTCATCTGGGATGCCTCAGTGGGCAGGGCTGAATAGCCCCTGGCAGGGGGAACGGAGGCTGCTCTCGGAGTGTTCTGGGTGACATGTGACACCACGGTCCTTGCCACAGTGGTGCCTCCAGCTCCATCAGGTCCCATGGGGGAGGAAGGGGATGCTTCCACTGGTGCAATTTGATCTGGAATATATTTTCAGCTGTGCTTTCTCCGTGACACTGCTGCGGAGAGGGCACCCCTGCGTCTCAGCAATGTGAACTGTCCTTTCAGCTCCATCATCCCCATTGTACAGCCCAACTGATGGTTGAAGGCCTGGGGACCCTTTGGCAGGGAGCAGCAGAGTGTGCCAGTGTCTCACTGCATGCAGGGAAGGTCCTTGGCAGGGTATTAAATGGGAGAAATGTAGAGATGGTAGAGTCTGGGTGATTCCTTGACCTGTGGGTCTATACATCGGTGCTGGTGTGGCTTGGGGGGATGAGAAGAGCTCAAGCATGGAAGCAGCACTGGAACAGGCTGCCCAGAGAGGCTGTGGAGTCTCCTTAGAGAAGGAGATATTCAAAAGCCACCTGGACACATTCCTGTCCATCCTGCTCTGGGTGACCCTGCTTTGGCAGGGGATTGGATGAGATGATCTCCAATGGAGCCTTCCAACCGCTGACATTTTGTGATTTTGTGAAATCTGCTCTCCACATGGCAGGAAACAAATCCCAGTCCCACAGGAGAAAAATAGGGGGGAAAACTTCAAAGGCGACAGCCAGCTGAAGCTCAGCAGAGTGATGGCTTTTCATTTGGATCCTTTCTGGGGCAGGTATCGCTTGTGGCATGGGGAGGCTGGGTTATTCCAGGTTCAACTCCAAACACCTTCTTTCCAGGGTCACTGAAAGTGGCTAAATCATCTTCTGCCACAAATCCCCCATCAGAAGCTGGTGGTCAGAACACCCAGAGCTTCACTGGTGTGCAGGAAGAGGCTAAACCTTTAAATATTGCAGAGCCCATCCTCAGGGCTGCTGGGACCCCACCAGCAGATTGACAAAGTCTGTTTGAATTTGACATTCAGTTTGAAGTCAGGAACAGGCAGAGAGTCGACTCCAACCCAGACTGCACTGGTATTAGCTTGACCCCGTAATGTGAATCTGCCGTGCCCGCGTGACGCTGTGCATCAGAATAATCTCTTACATCTGCTGCCAAATGGGGCCAAAGCCACCCTCCGTGGGAACAGAAGGGCTTTATTTGACTCAGTGGCCTTTACTCTAGGGTTGTGTTTGGCCCCAGGAGTGCAAGTTGCTGCCTCTGCAGGGTCATTTACTGGATGCCTGTCTGTAGTTGTAGCTACACCTTTTTGGATGGCAAGTGGTATCCTGTGCTTTGGAAGCTGCTTGTATTGAAACTTCACAATGAAACTCAAGCCCAAAGATGCCAGGCAGAAAGCAAAAGATTAGAGGTGCTGGAAGAATGTGGTCAATTTGAGCCATTGTTTTTCTAGGACTGCTAATTCCAAGTAATCTCAGTTGTAAACAAAGTTTGCAGCAATCATAGGGAAAAAAAAGTATGTAATTGAACTCTAACCCTCCTTGGAGAAATGCAGCTGCTGGGTTGTCCCAGCAATCTTTCCTGGAAGGAAATCATGAGTTGTTCTGGAGAAGTTGCTTGGAAGTTGCTTGGAAGACCTGGATTTGAGGGTGCTGCAGAGTCCTCAGCCCTGTCCTGATGCTGGGGAGACTGATGTGCCTTTGGCCATGTGAGGAGCATCAGAGTCCTCAGAGCTGTCCAAGGGCTGTATGTGCACCCTGTGTTTGTCTCTTCGTACAATAGGAACTGTGTCATTTCCATGAGACTATTAATTTTTATGATCCACAGAGCACTGTGGCTGATGAGGTCATCAGAGCTAGACAAAGTACAGCTCTGCTGCACTAGTATGTCCCATGACAGTATGGGCTGAATGTGACATAGGCATGGGCAATCCTGAGATAACCCTCAGAGCCAATTTAAGAAGTAATAAACTTCTACATAACTCCCTGAGCATCCCATTTGCAGAAAAACCAAGAAACCCACCCAAAAGAAAAGGAATGGAGAGGAACAAGGGCAGCGGAACAACAATACAAAGACATCAAATGAAAACATGTGCCCTTGGCAGGAGCCTGAAGTGGTTAGTGGAGGACACTTCCAGAACTTGGTGTCTTCCTGGTTAATCTTTTGTGAACAGATTTGTCTTTTGGAAACTGATTTTATCTTTTGGGAATTCCATTTCCCAGATTGCAAATAGAAACTTGCTGTGACTTCAAAAGACCTGTCTTTTTATCTCAAGACTCAAGTTCCTTTTCCATTGAGTGTAGAGATGTAGAAGGTCTTCCCGTTTGCTTTTCCTTAGCTGCTGTGATTTCCAGGGAAGCAAGCAGAGTGAGGAGCCCTGTACAAGTTCGTTCTCCCCCGTGGCCTCATGCATATCATGGTGCAACTCATAGAAGAATTAACAGAGCTTGCCCTGAGGTGCTCAGTCCCAGGAGGGTGATCCCTTGGCTGGGGTGATGCTGACACATTTATCCGAGACACACTGCTGCATGTTCAGCCTCTAACTTGGGAAAAGAAAATGTGCTTTGGCAGCCCTCTTGGAAAGGCTTTGGACACACACTTCAGGAACAGAGTCCTGCACAAACTTGTTCCCTGCGTTTCCAGAGGCGAGCTCCACGTACCTGTGTGCGTGGCCATTGTAGAAGCAGAGCAACACACTGGGTTTTCACATGAAGACCAAGGGTAGGTGTCAGGCTTGTTCCCCAAGACCTGGACCCAAACCAATGAGCTGGCAGGAGAAGGGCTTTCCTTATGTGAAGCCAGGGTTTGTGCTGGTGTAAAGTAGGACCGCTCTGGTGGACCTGCACTTACTTGTGAATGTAATGGGGGCTGCAGCAAGGGAAACTCTCGTTTGTTATATCCCCGGGTTTGCAACAGAGATTTTCCAACAGGATGAGTGATTTATACTCTAAAAGAGAGAATAATGTAATTTTTTCTGTTTACCTTCCCTAAACTGAGACGGTGATTGCTTGAGGTCTATTCCTGATCTGTATTTGCTAGAAGCTGTTTTGATTGAATTTTGCAAAGCTGCTAAATAAGTCTCTCATGTAAAATGAACTAATTAAGTGAATTTTTAAATTACTCTTCCCAGTTGCTATGTTGCCTCTCTTTGTTCTGGGAGACTCAAACTTTACAGCCTGGCCTGGTTAGTACAAAGAAAAACAGATCTCCTGTCCCCTTGCTGGCCAAGGGACATAGGGATAAAATTAGAACAGTGATTGTCCATGTTAATGTGAATTATTGCTTCATATTTATTTATTGCTTATATTGCTTGCAACAGTGTAGTCTTTTGAGGTGGCTCTCCAGCCCAGAGCATGAATGACAGGGAAGAGGAAAAACAAGGAATCCATAAACACTGCACAGCTCATGAGAGAAACAGTGTGACACAGACATAGTTTGCTTTTCTGATTTTGCCAGTTCCACGCGTTTCATTTCCTACTTCAGCCTATGTTTGGGACCAGTGAAGTTTCTCAGAATACCCAGTTTCCCAGTCAAACAACAGGTCTTCTTGGACTGCCCTTGGTGGTGTGTCCCGTCAGTGCAGCCAACCAACACAGCTCTGTCTCCTTGCTTCGTGGTTTTGGATGAGGTGGGAAGTTTCCCTCAGATCCAAGACCATCATCAGCAGGTGGTAACAGAGATAAGAAAAACAAAGCAGAACACCTAAGTTGGGTGGTCACTTGGGAGCACCTACCAGGGGTCACCTGGGAGAACCCGGGCTTTTGACTCGTGGGTTCCATATGTTAATGGTGTGTCCATTGCTTTCCTTTTTATCAAAGGCGCCCACCCAGTTGGGCTTGTTGCTGCAAGTTTGCAGGACTTTGTCCATCCTGTTCCCCTTTCTCTTCCTCATGTCTCTGTAGCTCCTACGTCTTTACACTCCGGTTGATGCTGATTTGGGATCTTTCTCATACACAACCTTTGTTTCGTGGATCACCTTCTCTGTGACTTTCCATCTGACTCACCATTTTGCCTTTCTAAATCTCCTAAAAATTTCTCCCTGACTGTACCTCTTAATTTATCTGCTGACATTGTTATCTTCTACTTAGCTCTGAAAACCATCCAGAATGGTGGTTATGGGAAGGATTGACTCAGGAATGAGCTGGATACAAGGCGGTTTTGTCACTTGGGAGAAAGTACCTGTGAGAGAACTTGGCTCTCTGACTCCTCTGCAGTTTTCCTGCAGTTCCTTAGAGATATTTTTAAACTGTGAGTAAAGAGGACTGAATTTAATATGGCAATGCTGAGGATGCAGGAAAGTTTCAAAATTCAGCTGTTCTCATTCTTAGGAAAACGAGAGTCCAGAAAACTAATCCCTGTATTATTTTTTTAAAGACAACAGGGTTTGATTTTCTTCCAGTTACCAGGAAAAAGGTGCAGACACACAGATGCTCAACTGGTAACTCTTTGTCCTCAGAGCCAGAAAGTCCCTACCTGAAGTGTCCCAGCCAGGCAGGGATGTTGTGAATTTTGGGTTGGATTCCAAAGATGACTGAACTTTGATATTTTCAGGTGCTTTAAAGACTAGAGAATGTCCCATCCCTGGAGGGGTTCAAGGCCAGGTTGGGCGGGGCTTTGAGCAACATGATCTGGTGGGAGGTGTCCCTGTCAAGGGAAGGGGGTGGGACTAGATGATCTTTAAGGTCCCTTCCAACCCAAACCATTCTATGATTCTAAGATCTTAAATAACAGGCTGGTAGTTGGGTGGGGTGTTATTGATACACTGGGTGAAGATGCTCGGAAGCCTTCCCTCAGTCACCAAAGCTAAATACACCTGCATTTTCATGCCTGCATCTAGGAAAGGAGCAAGAACTTGGCAACTAGCAGGGTATCATCTTAGCCCTATCTATGATTAGCCAGCAAAGGACATTTCCCAATGACTTGTCAACTCAACTGTTTCAGATTAGTGGGAGATGATTAATGATATTGGGAATATATGGAAATTTCAAGGATGTCGTCACTGCTGTTCCGTCTGTAAACAATCTGCCATGGACGTAAATCTAGTTCTGAACGATCGTTCAATATGTCCGTGGGCAAGAAGTTACCCTACGAGAAGAAACCAGAGCTGCCAAAACCTCATTGTTGGTTTGCTGTGGAGGGTGATTTAGCTTTACCAATACTTGTGGTGAAGCTTCCATCATGCAGGAAGAGCACACAAAATGAGTGAACAAAGACATAATTTTTCATTACATTAAACCACAAGTGTTGCCTTTGATGAAAACCAAACCCAAATGTTTTTCAGGCAGCATTTTGACACTGGAGATGGAAACCAAGGATCACCACAAGGTTCCCAGTACCAACCTTTCTGCCATTACAACTCCTTTGAAATGCCAAGGAAAAGGTGAAGAATCACCCAACGTTCAAGGTCTTTCACGTTCATTTTAGGTAAAGTCTTGGCAGAAATTCTTTGCCAACATTCCAAAAACTCTATAGAGCTTCCTTTATAAGGGTTGCTGACTCAAATAACATCTTCTGCTTACTACTTTCAAATGGCCACCAGAAGTTTCTGGAAAATATTTTACTTGCTTGAATACATGTGTAAATAGTTCCTGTGAGATATAAAAAAATACTAGGTAGTACAGCTTCTTCATGAATGAAACCAAAAAAAAGTCCATCCTACGTAGTCAGATGAATTTTGTTAACTTGTGAAAAATTCTTGAGCTATGTATATCTATATTAACGTATATCCCAGTTAAGGACACAAGGAATTAGACGACTTCAAAATTTCATGTTCATACCCTGCTGATAAAACCATATTTTTGGAACATTTGCGTTTCCAAATAAGGAAAATGTTAATAACAGAAATCTGTGAATTAGCTACTGTCCTCATAAAGAAGTCTTTATATCCATTTTTTTTCCAGTCTCTTTGTTGCACAAGGGAAGCATAGCAATTAGCACTGATTGTGTGACTGGTAAATTATCAACTACTAACTTCCACTCTACAATACATTTGAAAGACAGCTTTGATTGTAGAGAACAAGATCACAACTAAGGATGTCAAGGGTCCAAGGGCTCCTACAAGGCTACTCTGAACATGGAGGAGTCTCTAGCTTTCAGTGAGATTTACTAATTTTCTGGGTAATAAACAGTGCCTAGAATTGCTGAAATTACATTTGAAGATATTAACCTTTGAGGCTGTGTAACTACTAGTCTGATAAAGAAGGATAGTCCTGAGATGTACAGTGACACACAGCTGCCACAAATTTGTTTAGATCGTACCAAATTGATCTAATTTCCTCTTTGACAGAGCAAGAGAGAGTAAAGAGATAAGGAGCAGCAGTAAAAAGCCATTTATCTTAAACTTAGGAAGGCTTTGTATTGCCTCATATGGCATTTTCCTAAGTCAGCTCTGGAAATAAGGTCTAAGAATAAATACTGAAATGAAGAAAATTGGTTGGAAAATTATATTGGAAAGAGAGATTCAGGGCTCACTGCCAGACTGGTGTTACTGGCACCGTACATGGAACAGCTCAGCAC
>QJSC01029036.1:1309084-1323054 GCA_003697955.1 Calidris pygmaea | reverse complement strand
GTGCAGGGCAGATGGGACAAGACATAATAGGTGTAAACTGCAAAGAGGAGGCTGGAAGTTAAAGGAAATTAGCTAATGATGAGGATTTCTGGGCACAGGGAATACCCTGGGGTGGCTGTGGGAGGCCCATCACCAGGGATTTTGCAGTATAGGCAAAGATCTCTCAGAAACAGGTAGTTACAGATAAGCTTTCCTCTGGCAGATGAATGAATTGACATTTCAAGATCTTCATCAGGCTTATTTTCTTTAGTTGTCTTATTAATCCCTGTGTTTGGCAAAACTCAAAGAACATAGTTAATAATAGCACTGGAGAGAATTGTTTGTTATTTTTCCCTTATTTGGTAGATAGCAACAAATCTTTCTTTGTGACAAGGAGGAAACCATTTCTAGGAGCACCAGGGGCTCAGAGTGTGTCTGCATTTGCTGATTCAGGCAAGACCCAAGACCTGGGATCCTGGTTTCCTCCCTGGTTCTCCATGCCCTCCCATACAGGAGCTGAAGCTAAAGCCAGCACCGTCATTCCCTTTTTCTTGGCTTTACAGGCTTCGTTTTTCTGCTGTGCAACCTCAGCCACACATTTCATCTCAGCGAGCTGGAGCACCTCTTGCTGTGCAAAAAGGGAGATCCACCAGCTGGGGTCTCACATTAGAAAGTCATGTTTTTGAAGTACCTCAAGAACCTCAATCAGCACATGCAGAAATACAAAGAAATGAGTGATTTTGCAGACAGGGAGAACCTTGTATGCCCAGAAACCCTTGTGCTCACTGCAGAGCAGTAGGAAGGCACTGACAACACAGGAGAAAAAGAATCACGCGAGGCATCCAAGCCCATCTCTCAGAATTATGGACTAAACACCCCCATTTGACCCCCAAAAGCCCTCCCCACCTCAGCATAACACAACAAACTTAGGACCTTTGGTTCAAAAAAACCCCCAGAATACAATTTGCACAGAAAAACAATCAATTCAGCCAAAATATTCTATCAGTGCCTGGATATCTCACCCACCTCTGTTGGTGGCACAGGCACAGCCCACAGAAGTGCTCCACAGATTTAGGAAAGCTGTATATACAATTAAATTTCCAAGGCCTGATCAGACTCTCAGTGATATCAGCATAAATCAGGGCTATGGAGCTATGAAGGCATGAAATGAGATCGGAAGGAGCCCTGGAGCTTTCTCCCATGCCCAGGACCTATCCCTGGTTCCCTGTCAAACCGCAAGTGAGCTCTTACTTGCAGAGTGCGCTCTCATTGGCATAATGCCACCCTCGGACTTTCTGCTGGAATTAGCCATCCAGTAACTCATTACTTCCAAATCATTAAATTATTTCTTTCTAATCCAATTAGTCACGTAAGCACAGAACAATCCATTTAACTTTCTCCTATTGGATATTTAATCCATATTCACTTAGTGGTGTTCAGAGCATTAGCTCTGGAATGACGGGCCAGCAGTCACTCGCTGATGTTGTTGATGGCACAGCATGGTTACAGGGTCAGCTGCAACATCCAGTATCTTACAAACTTGAGTGTTTTATAGTAATTTCCATGATTTCTCCATTTCAAAGGGTTCTTCTCATTCTCCTCCTGGTGAAAAGGTTAACACAGATTTTTTTGACTGGTTTGAAAGATGCCTGCACCTCGTGCTCTCAGCAGGGCAGAGCTATCAGTATGGGACATATGGGATGTGTGACAGCACATGTGCCCAGACACTTGGGAGAGGGGAGCCAAAGTCCAGAGCTCTGGCTGGAAACCAGCCTAGCTGTGAGTGCAGCCTGATGGACCTCCGCTGTTGGGTCTCCATTGTAACCAAGCTGGGTCTGCAGAGTGGAGAGATAACACAGGGGTTTCTCCATCTACCCAGTGAATCCATTCTCCAGCCGTGCCATTAGGGAGGTCCAATTGCTCTGGGTGCAATGCAGGGTCTGCCCCAGGGTCCAGGCAGGCTGTGCTGCTGCAGCAGTGCCTCTAACATGGCAACTAGTGCATGTCTACCTGTGCTACCCCAAGATGCAGCAGAAACACACCCAAAAGATGGACCAGCGTCGGGTGGGGGATAGTGAGACCTTTTCTGAGGCTGTGAATGCCCCTGCAGCCTTCAGCAAGGGAAGTGTCAGCCTGGGCCAAATTCCAGGCTAAGGAAAATATCCTGTGGCCCATAAATGTTGGATCTGATTCAGCTCCAGACCCGTGCAGCAGCCGGCACAGCACAGCCCCAGCCCTGCTGCACCAGGTACATCTCCCCTGTGATTTCCCAGGGCCTTTTCCAGGGACCTCACACCTGAGACAACCCCCAGACACTGGAAGGTGAAAAATAAGCAGCTACAATGTCTTTTTCCCTATTTGAATTTTATTATTTTTAACATTACACAGGGCTTTCTTTCTCCTCTCCAGATCCCTGTGATCCTGTGTAAGCTCCAAGTGCCCTCCCTGCTGGCCCTGAAACTTTGTGGATTTAGCAGTTTCTATCTATTTTCACCAGGTGATCCCCACTTCACTGCACCTTCCAGTGTCTCTGCGGTCCTTCTCCTGACCCTCTCCCTCATAAGCAGCTCAAAGAGGATCCTACAGGCACTGGCAGTGAAGGGAAACAGAGGTGAACGGCTCCCAACCTGAGCAAGGAGCTGCTGGAAAACCTCCAAGCACAACTGGGATGCTGCGAGTGCTGACAATTTACACAGGTTCAGCAGGCACCTGGAAAAATTCACCGAAAGAAATGCATTTAGGGTTGCTAACCACAAAGAGCCCACCTCTAACTCAGCAAACCCCAGAGACACAAACCAGTTGGGGAATTAATCTGGGGAACCATCTCCCTCTTCTCCCTGTTCACCCCCAAGCACCCGCAGCTGCCTCCGACCCTGCGCTACTTTTCTTCAGAAAAAGCACTACCAGTCAGAGACTTCTTAAGGAGCCAGAGCTGTTCTCAATAGCCGCAAGGCCGGCGTATAATGAGCTTTCAGCTTATTGTTACTAAGTGGAAAGGCACAATTAAAGCCCATTAACTACCATGACATCACCAGTTTGGAGGAAACGCTCTGTGCCAGGCAGGAAGGGGGCAGGACGGCCGTGCAGTTATCTGCAATGACGCCCGGGGAAACGCTGGGCCCCGGGAGGCAATTTCTGGTCATGCAAAGAGGTTGCCAACAGCCCATTTCCAAAACAAAACTCATTACTTTTCACAAATGCACTGTGTGTTGGAGACGTGCACAGATTGACCAACTCCGACAGCTCAGAGAGGTTGTGATGCCTTTCATCCTCGTTGCAAAAAGTTAGAGTTGTAGAATTATAGAATGGTTTGAAATGGATCTTAAAGATCATCCTGTTCCACCTTCCAGCCATGGGCAGGGACACCTCCCAACAGCCCAGGTTGCTCCAAGCCCCCTCCAACCTGCCCTTGAACCCCTCCAGGGATGGGGCAGCCACAGCTTCTCTGGGCAACCTGGGCCAGGCTCTCACCACCCTCACAAGGAAAAAATTTCTTCATGAAATCTCAGCTCAATCTCCCCTCTTGCAGTTTAAATCCCTTCCCCTGGTCCTGTGGCTTCACTCCCTGATCAAGAGTCCCTCCCCAGCTTTCCTGGAGCCCCTTGAGGGACTGGAAGGGGCTCTAAGGTCTCCCTGGAGCCTTCTCTTCTCCAGGCTGAACCCCCCCCAACTCTCTCAGCCTGAGAGAGTTCAACCCCATAACTGATGAAGCGGGTTGCAGAAGGAAGAGCAACACAATGTGTCCCCCAGACAGATCAAGACCGAGCCTGCCGGGTTCCCTTCCTGGCAGCAGGACCTGGACTCAGCTGCTTCATGTCAGCGCAAGCAGCAGCCCCGTTGCTGGCACCCCGAGCCGCCGCGGCCAAGTGCGTGCCGCGACTGAGCAGCAGCACAGAGACCCGCGGGGATTTCTTGAACTTTGGCTGTCCTCACCCCTCCTGTTAAAGACAGTTGGGTTGTTTTGTTTTGTTTTTTTTTTTTTTCCTTCTGGAGTCATGTTTCTCAGGGTCAGGGGACACAGCCCCGCTAAGGGGATGCCATTCGGGTTGCTGCGGCAGAGTGGCCACAAACGGCTGGAGCTCTTTGGAGTTTTGAAGCTGTCGGGATTTCGAAGCAGCAATTTGGAACCGGTCTGAAATAAGACACGCTGCCATGCTGTCCCCCTCGCTGTGTGCCCCCAGCGAGCGTCAGGGATGGCATCGCAGGGGACGGTCACAGCCCTCCTGTGTGACAGGCACACACCACTCCTTTATGACTGTCGAGGATTGCCTAAAAAAGCCATGCGAGCTGGGGAAAGGGCTGTGTTTTTCATAGATATATGTTGAATTCTTCAGTTTGTTCGCACCGAGGAGCTGCTCTCTTGGGTCACGAGGGGGCACTTGATATTTTCAAGGGGTTTTTTTGCAACTGTGAAAGTCTTTCTCTTCTTTCCTTCCTTCCTTCCCTCCCCCCTTCTTTTTGTCCTCTCTTTGCCAAGTGAAGTGGAACCCCCTCCCAAGCAGCTCTGGCTCCTGCCTCCGGGGGGAACGGCATAAAGGCAGGAGATTATCCTAACAGCTGGGAAGATTTTCTTCCCCACCGTGAAAAACGAGATGGGTTTTGCAACCCAGTGTAGCTCGGGGCTGAGGGCAGCAAGCCAAGCCCCACGTAAATCAAAGGGAGTTTCCCCTTGTTTCCACAGGGGCCAAGATTTCACCCCAAGAGGTTCTGCAGTTGCCTCCCTGCTGCGGGTGCAAAAGGTTCAGAGTCCTGACGGTTTTTATTCAGTCTCATGGGAGATTTGCAGCTTCTCCTAGGCTGAAAATGGGCTCTTCCCACAGCTCTGTCACTGAGGCCCCAGGTTTGGGGAGGTGCAGCGCCGATGGAGTGGACAGAAGTCTCTGCACTGTCAGGGCTCTGCTGGTCTCTGGGCTCCCGGAGGCAGAAATACACGACTTTTCTCGTAGCAAGGGAATAGCTGGTCTCCTGGATTCCCTCCTGGTATGTGTAGAACTGATGCACTCAAAGCAGGGCTGGTGATCTGAGCCTGCCAGCTCTTGTTCTTAAATCTAGTTAAGCATGTTGCCTTGTTTAAGTAATTAATTACACTCTCAGTTGCTAGAGAGGGGCCTCAAACCTTGCACAGGGATCTCAGTGTCAATTTTTAGGTGAGAGAGCATAAAACAGCAGAAAATGCTTAGGTGGGAGGAAGATTGCACTGATCTCAAGGAAAAAGAGTAGGGCATACCTGCTAAATATTTTTCATCCTCTCCCAGCAGTGGAGTTTGCTCTATGTCCTTCTGGTTGCCCAAGTGGAGCTGCCAATTTTGTGCGACCCATGGGAGATGTCCCAAGCTGGGCAGGGTGGAGGAATCTGACATCCAGCCCCTTGGACGCCATCAGCTCCTCGCTGTGAAATGCCTGCTGCTGGTGAAGAATTTCTTAGGTCCCATCATCAGGGAGAAACTTTGGATCGTCACCTTTCACAAAGACATGTGGATGTTGAGCAGGAAAATGTCAGAACTTCTCCTGTCTGAGTACGACCCGTCTCATGGCAGAGGCACTGAGCCACACACAACAAACATGGAAACTGAGGATGTATTAAAACCAAAATCTGTCCCATTGCAAAGGGATCAATACAGTCCAAGATGTCGCTTGCATTTATGGGAACACATTCATCGACTCTGGCACGAAGGAGTCTCTGTTGGGCAGTGAAGACCATTCATCTTCAAAATTGGAAAAACCCACCAAGATTCCTTAAAACTGAATTCTTACCAAATGCATGGAGCACAAAATTAGAAAAACACACTTTTTGGAAAGCTGAGAGGAAGGTCAGCTGTCCCCAGGGAAGGAGTCCTGTTACATGTAAGGGAAATCAGAAGGAAATGGAGTTATGTGATAGGAAAGCAAGCTCCAGGAGAGCAAAATTTGTTAGTAAGTGTGTAGGAAGGGCAGGATGGATACAACCCCAGCTCTACTATGGGTGACTTGGACAAGCTGTTTCCCTTCTCTTCTGCCTTTCAGCAACCTTGTGTCTCCCAATAATGGGTACTTTACAGTTACCAGTAGCTGTAACTGATGCTTGCAAAGGATGATGGATTCCTGGGATCCAAGATGCTTGAGGTGTGTAAATGCAGATGGACAAACTCATTTCCTCTGAAGGGGTACCCGAAGTGGGAGTGGAGAAAATACAGGAAAGGGGCTGCGTCTCACTTACTGACTTGGGAAAGAAACTTGAATCACCCCAGAGGTGTGATGGTCTCCTATCTTCTGGGTTGGGCCACTGGTGGGACACATGGCAGTAGATGTCCTGCATGTCCCAATGTGTTGCCTCCCCAGGCACTCATCCACCTTCACACATAGGGCCTGACATGCCCTGTCTCATTGGAGTCTGATACATGTAGCTGTGGTTTCTTTGTCTGTTTTTTCAGTTTTGTGCTGGAATAATGTGAGAGGTGCCATGGAGCGTGCCAGAGCTGGCTTTACCCCAAATGCCCCCCATGGCTCATGCCTGCACTGGGGTGTGACACAAGGCCATAGGGGGTTATAAGTCCTTTGGGGATATTCTTGTAGGTGGTGTGGTCCCATTTACACCTCCTGTATGGAGCAGCTCAAGGGGAAAACCATCCTGCCAGCCATTTCTGGATTTTCTCTTGTAGGTAACAGGCTGTTTGGGTCTTGGGAACTCAGGGCAGAGTAGCATGCACAACTGGGGGCCCAGAAGCAAAGTGGGGGTGAGTCAACAAGGAGTGATAAGACACCCCTTGATCTGGACATGCTCTAAATGAAGTAGTCATGCCTGAGACCCCTCCTTGGGCACCTCCTACCAAAATCCCAGTGGCTCCCTCTGACTCCCGCAGCCCCGCTTACATTTCTGGGGGTCCTACAACCTCCTGAGAACCTCAATTTTCAAGCAGTGCAAATCCCCACTGAACATCAGGCTGTTCAGATTCAAGAAACTTTTTATATTTGTCCTGTTTTTAAATGGGTTATAAAGAGTTAATGATTAAAAGATGTTCTGACCACATTACAGACATGTCTGTGTTAGACATGTTTTATGTGCTCATCTGAGAACAGCATTAGAGATCATTTACAGGGAGTTTTTGCCCTCTTGGATTCTATCAAAAACACTAACAAATAATTATCCATGTTTATTAACACTTTGTAAATTTATTAACACTTTGTAAAATATCTATAAATGGAACCCATATATATCGTATGGCCCAGAGCAGCCACCTAAATAAAAAGGCATTCAAAGTTCCAGCCACTTCTGCAAACGTTGGCAGTGGTGTTTGCGAGTCGGTGGCACGGGGCCAGATGTTGTCAGGGCAGCTCTGGGTTTCTCTGATATGTAGCGCAAGGCTTGATGAATGCTGCTTTCTTTCTGAATTCGAAAATATTTTGTTTTGCGGGAGAAGGTTTGGAAACCCAGGTTTTCTCCTTCCACGCTGAAAGGGGAATATAATAAAATAGCAAAAGCTGCCTTTGCTCAGCACTGTCACAGTTGCTGGGATTGAATGCCCGCTCTGTCTTCAACTCCTAGACTCAGAGCTTTACCCTCGCACTCCCCAGAGCTGGAGTGGGAGCCCTGCCTGCACTGGGACTGCAGGATTTAGCCCAAAGTTGATTACCGAAAATACACGAGAGCTGTAATAGCTTTGTAAGCTGAGCCCAAGTTATGCAACCATGGAATTGCACGTCAGGCTTCATCTCTTGCAGTTGGCATTTCCTTAACAGTCAAGCTTGAGCCTGCAAAGGTCTGAGCCCAGTGGCCTGGGAGATTTTTGGGAGCTGTGGGAATGCTCAACTCTGTAGGAGCTGGATTCTCTGGCTCCCCTCACTTCCCTTGAAATCCCAGCCTGGAGCCTCTCGTGAGTGCAAGCGTGCAGGCAGCACCAGGCTGTGTCACTGGGACTTCACAAAGAGTCTGATTTTCTCTTCTCAAACCACCGTGATTTTAACAGGTTATTCCTCTGGAACACAGGCAAGAGAGGCTGATCCACAGGAGGAGAAGCACCATCTCATCAGCAAATAAAGTGCCATATTCTCCGCTCCAGTTGAAATGTTTATGCTCTTTTTTTGGCCTTCATCTTTCTTAGTTCAGTTCTGTCCATTTCCTAATAGTTCAGACTCACTAATTCCATGTATTCAGTGATCGGTTTTCTTAAAAAATATCTCAGGGATTGATACGATCAGGTTGTGGACAGAAAAGCATCCAGTGATTATTCAAAGATACAGCTTTTTCATTTTTCAATATGAAGCAGAGAATTGCTTCTATTTATAGAGAAAATAGCGCACAATTCCTAAACAGTGTTTTGCAAATTTACATTCCCATGGTGTCTCCTTTCCTGCAAGCATTTCACATATACACATCGCTGTAATTTAGAAACCCGTTGACCCTATAAGTTTTATTTTGCTTTGCCATCATTTTACCCCCTTGTTCCCAGCACAGGAATTTCCTGCCAGCGCCTGCGGAGCGGAGCCAGCACTGAGCACTTCTGAGTTTTTGTGCAGAAACCACCTTTTCGGACCCAGCTCCTCTCCTCATCTCAGCTGTTTCCAGCTCCCCTTCCTCGCACGGCAGCCAGAGTGCACCGCAACATTAACAATTAATAACAGAGCAGCAGTAAGGCAAAAAAACTTGACAATAAATTTGCTTTAATTGGACAGGAATGTTGCCAGGTAACCTCCTTCCCATTTTTCTGTCTGGGCTCTTCATCGCTCAGTGAGGCTCTCTGAGGGCAGCCCTTTTTCCATTAACCGCTCCAGGATGCTCTTCTCAGAGGCTTACACCATCAAGGCTTTTGGTGTCATCTATGCATCGGATCAAGGCTGAACCACCACAGCATGCACCTGACAAAGCTTGGGAGCACAGGGTTGAAGCACAGAGAAGGGCTTTATTACCGTGGTAATGCAAAAAAGCATCTGGAAACTTTGAAACAAGCCCAGCCCAGGCTACGGTTACTGCAGCAGGAAGCATCACCGGTTGGGGACCGGCAGATGGTCCATCATCCTGACAGCAGCAGCTCTGCAGGCTGCAGCCGGAGAACTTTGGCCTGCAATATAAGCCCTGCGTGATCCCAAAAGCTTCTTGAGTGATACAGAACATCCCAGATCCCTGCTGGCTTCAACAGAGGAGACGGCACGTGGTGCCAGGCAGCACTAGGTCTGTCCCTGAAACGCCTCAGTGTGTGGTTTTACATGTATGAATTGGGTCGTCACCCTCAGTGTGATCGTCAGCACAGACATGGTGTCTGCAGCCTTGTTCCAGACACAACTGCAGCCCAAATGTGTCAGCGCAATTAATCCCAGCACCATACACAAGCACAAAAATTTCTCATTCCATCAGCAGATATTGCTATACACACACACAAAAAACGCTCACCAGTGGATAGTGAAAGCGGAACCTCCACTGCCGAAAATCTGCGTCCCAACCACTTGGGTTACAGAGAAATCCCACTGGTGGAAGTGAGTCCAACCACCCAGCGCAGTGGGATGCGAGTGCAAGTTGTGGAGCAATTAACCACCATGACAGCAGAAGCTCTGCCAGTCTTTGCGGCACAGGACAGGGATCTGCGATCTCAGAATGAGATGCCTTAAAATGTCATCACTGTTTGTGCAGCGAGGTTAAACAGAGCAGGTTTACTCCTCTGGGAAAAGTGGCCCAGGCGCATCCCCATCGGCTCTGGCCCTTCTTCCTTTACTCACTTTGAAGATCCCATCTGTGGAGAGGGAGCAATTAGGAGTAATTAGTGGGAGATGACGGTCATGGTCACCAAGACCATCATTAGCACTTATTTTGGATGGGAATACAGCCCAAGCAGCTTCTAGAAAATAACTTCACCCGTCTTCTGCCCAGTTCATTTTCGCGTATTTCAAATGACAAGTTATTGGCATCAAAGAAATGGGGTATTTATGCCCTGGGTCTCTGGGAAAGGAGGAACTCAGCACTGGGCAACCCTGTAAGACAATGGGCCAGAGCAAGGTGTTGAATGGCGGGTGGGTTGTTGGGACCAGGCTTCATCAACTTTGGTTTTACAGCCTGTTGCCAAAAAACTGACCTTTTCCTTCAATAGAACAGACAAAGGGAGAGTAAGAAATACAACTCCACCGATGTAATCCTCTGCAGTGGATAAGGAGAAGAAGGAAAACAAAAGACATTTCTTGGAAATCTCTTATTTTACTGATACCCGTAATTGCCCGTTGCAGAATTGCTGGGTTTTTCTCTCTAGTTAGGCATTTTCCCTAGGTTATAAATACGTCATAAAAGTGCCAGATCATAAAGTTTACAAGTTATGTGAGGACTGGCTTACTGTATAATTACCTTGTTTTTGCTCTTGGGCATTGCCGTCTTCAACTGTTATTCTGTAAGATCTCTCGGGCAGCAGGACCAGCCAGAAAAATAAAAATAAAAGCAAGAAAGAGGAGGTGTCCTGGTATTCAGTGGCTCAGTTCCGACATAAACACTGCAGGGATCAGGCAGACGTGCTGGAATGCTGCGGGACTCAGGGTCAGAGTGAAAATCCCCTGGTTTTCACATTCATACACCCCGAACCACAAAAGTGCAAGTTTCCCATCTTCAGCTTGAAACCTCAGAGCTCTTGTAACCCAAATTGGGACAATTGTCAAATAGGAACTCCAACCAAGAGCTGCTGCTGAAAGACGGGCCAAAAAAGAAATAGCGAAACATTTCCAAATAGAGAAATGTGCAAAAGCTTCACTGCTGAAGACAAAGATAATATTTGCTATGTTATCCTAACCAAATATGCCACTCAGCACTCTCTCCTTTATCGCAGTTATTTTAGTGGTGTTGAGCCAGGGTCAAAACTAAGTCAAAAATTTACAATTTTGCTTTCCAGACAAGGCTGTTTGCCCAGTGAAATACGGACTTCACTAAATGTGTCTTTCTACAGATCACCCTTAATGCAGAGGCATCATTAGATAGAACAATTACTGTTCACTGCTCACTTTTTCATCCTCACTGTCTTGTTAATAATGCCTATATGTAATTAACTATTTTATAAAATAACTGGAATCCCATCTCCTAACAGAAAACCCATTTGAAATTTCAGGCAGAACAGCTACATTTTGGCAAAGTTATAATAGGCAGAGCTTTATGATCAGGAGCTCTGAGCAATTTTAGCCATGAGGATGCCACCAGCTCTGTCACTAATAAATCATACAAGGCTTGGCGTAAATAGAGAGTTTTTGTGCAATTTAATGGGTCACATCTAGAGGAAGAGCAGTGAGGCACAGAGAAGCACGAGAGATCTCCACAGTGCTATAAAACAACAAAATAACCATGAAATCAAAATGAAGCACAGCATGCCAGGGCCTGATGCAGCACCTACTAAAATCAAGAGAAACCCTTAGTTAAGGACAGTGGATGGGGATGCTGATCCTGCAACTCCTCAGCAACGCACTGAGGACGTGCTTAATTTTATGAACAGGTTTAAGTGCTGTCAACTTCAGGGGGACATTAGCACATGGTTAAGTGTCTCTGCAGCAGATAAATGGACATAAGCACAGATTTAAGTCCTCTGTTAAACTGGGGCCTTGGAATGATGTTTCTGGGAGAAAGAAACACGTTGGGCTTGCAAAACAGCAGGATTCTTCTGATGTCTCTGTGTCCTCCAAAGGCACCCCATGGTGGAGAGGTTCTATCAGGTTTGACATGTTAGAGCTGTTATGGGGCTGTAGAAGCTTGGTTGTGGTCTTAATGAGACCTTTTAAATGAAAAGCAAACACTTAGTTTCACATCTTATGTCACAGAACTGCTTCGAGGTTGGAAAGAGACCCATGAATCATAATTTTAGAGTTACAGAATAGGATTTCATATTTCCCAACTAAAGTTTTAGAGCTCTCCAGTGTAAGAAAATACCGCTATTTTTATTTACACTTTAAAATAATAGCGAGGCTTTGGGGAATGAAGACATTTTTCAATTATATTTTTAGAGGCCTCTTTGCATATGTGCGGCTTCCACAAATCAATTTTGCAGTCTCCGTCTTGCGGCACAGATCCTAACAGGAGGCACAAAGAGAGTCGCCTTTGATCCACCTTTGAACCTCCCAAAGCTTTGGCACTCACATTCTTAGTGCTGTCCCCTTGCTCTGACAACACATTTTGGGACTATAAAGTTTTTAAGGTCATGGAAGCTTATTCGTTAGTCTTTTTGGCTTTGTGTCCCTGTTCTTCCTGATTTGGGCCAGTGCGTAAGCAAGGAATGGCACACAGTGTCCATCCAGCAGCTCGGGCTAAATAAAGCTCTTGTGGAGCCACAGTGGATCCCCAAGAGCAGCAACAAGTGATTTGCATCAAACAAGCATCTTTGATGGACAAAACAGCTTTTTTGCAAACACGAGAAAGATGTGCAGGTCTTTGGGCAAACTGACTTTTGGACTGGGAAACTCTCCTCACCTCATCTGTTAGAGGCTTTACCCATTTTATTTTTTTTTTCCTGTTTGTGGGAGATTAATCTTTTCAGGCAGAAAAGTGCAAAGAAGAAAATGATCCAGGGAACTGATGGGGGAGATGGGTGTCTTGTGGACCTGTTTCCTTCCCCCACTGAGTTGGTGGCACATTTTCTGAGCAGAACAAAGTCCATGGAAGTGAAAGGCTGAGATTTGGGAAGGAACTTCATGAGGAGGAGCAGGAAGGTAGAGACTAGGCTAGGGCACTGTCCCTACAGCGATGACTCCAAATTTTGTAGTGCCTGGAAAGCCACCTTTGGAAATATTGAGGTGGATTCCTCAGGAGGGAAATGTAGAAAATGCTCACGTATTTAAGTAAACCGAAGCCAGAAGAGGCTCCACTTAGGTTTTCACAGTCTGAAAAAATACAGCCGTTTTCAAAAGAAAAGAGAGATTAAATAAATATCATGTAGCCTATTAATATCTAAGTTATAGCCCTGCTGCTTCTTTGCTTAACAACAAACACCTCATTCTCTTCACCATATGGAATCACAGAAACAAAGAGGTTGATTTATACTGTTCAAAATTGGACTTATGGCTTACTTCTGCTGGATACTGTAGGGAACAGTCTCTTGACTGTATATGCATTTTCATCCAGGGGGAAATATAACCCCGTCTCTGGTAAATACCCAAATGAATGGAAATTCTGCTAGAAGGTTTACAATGTTATAGGCTCTTTTTTTTTTTTTTTTTTTTAACTTGTAAATAGAGACATCTTGAAGTGCTCTTAAAGCTGCTTTACAACAATTAAGAAGGAGATTTTAAGAGACCACAGTTCCAGGATGTCAGCCTTTGCACTTTACATGAAATTAATAAGTCTCACAATTATGGATGTCTTCCTGCTTGAAAAGCAAGTGCAAGCCACTCATCATTCTGAAAGCCATTAACAGAGACAATTAAGGGCCTTTTCATCCCAGTGCAGCGGGGTTGTAGCACCCTAATTCAGACAGTAAACCTTTGCTTTACACCCTCAGTGGCAACTGCAGGAGTATTTGGAGCTGTCCCCCTAATGAACTTTAAATGATCCTGATCGAAGACCAAGCTGATTTTCTAGTCTGTGTTCCTCACAAGTTAAGGTCTCACTTCAGCCTGAAATTTCCCTTGCAGCATTTTAAGGGTTCAGTGCAGGGAAGTGAGGTTGGGTGATCAGAGGGCTCAAAAGCTGGTTATGTGAAATTACATAAAAACTGTTTTTCAGTAAATCTTTCACAGGGAGGAAAGCAGAGCTCTACTAGTATCAGGAAGGGATTTTTAATTCTTTTTAGTGTTGTCTCTAACTTCTTGTTACTATCCTGGGATAGAAGCAAACACATTAATGACTCAGATGACATCATTTCCCATCATATATGATCTGTTGTAGGTTTAAGTATTCATTAAATAGATAATTCAGACATGGTGGATTTGACAGTGCCACTTTATGAGCAAAGATGTTTTTGTCCCTGTGTTGTTCATACAAGTGAAATAAATGCAGAACCTCACATAATAAAATAATACTACAATATTTTTGGCTCTGTCTTTTCTTTGGAAAAGGTAAATGCATG
>QJSC01029036.1:1256645-1308984 GCA_003697955.1 Calidris pygmaea | reverse complement strand
GTGTTCTGTGGCTTGGGAGCTCTGTATCAGCTGGTACCTCCTCAGAGAGGAACTGGGGTGGGCAGAGCTGCCTCCATGGTCTGAGACACAGATTCACATGAGTGATCGGGCTCTGCGGGGAACCTCCGTCCTAAATCCCTCATAGCTGGGTCATCCTTCCTTTCTCCCAGAGGGAATAAAGGCATGTGGTTTGCTGCATGACAGATGGCCCCTGAGATTTCGGGGCCATAAGAAAGTGGTGAGGACAGCTTCAGCTGAAAGATGAACCTTCAGCCCATGAAAGAGAAAGAAGGCGAAGAAGACTAGGCAAAGAATGACTGGAGAGCAACCCTGAGGAGAAGGACTTGGGGATATTGGTGGATGAGGAGCTCCACATGCCCCGGTAACATGTGCTGGAGCCCAGAAACTACCCGCATCCTGAGCTGCATCCCCAGCAGCGTGGCCAGAGGGGTGAAGGGGGATTCCGCCCCTCTGGGGGGATACCCCCCAGTGCTGCCTCCAGCTCTGGGGCCACCAACAGCAGAAGGACATGGAGCTGTTGGAGCGGGGCCAGAGGAGGCCCCAGAGATGCTGGGAGGGCTGGAGCCCCTCTGCTGGGAGGGGGTGCTGAGAGAGTTGGGGGGGTTCAGCCTGGAGAAGAGAAGGCTCCAGGGAGACCTTGGAGCCCCTTCCAGTCCCTCAAGGGGCTCCAGGAAAGCTGGGGAGGGACTCTTGACAAGGGCATGTAAGGAGGACATGGGGTAATGGTTTTAAACTGAAAGAGGGGAGATTTAGATGAGATCTCCGGAAGAATTTTTTCACTGTGAGGGTGGTGAGAGCCTGGCCCAGGTTGCCCAGAGAAGCTGTGGCTGCCCCATCCCTGGAGGGGTTCAAGGGCAGGTTGGAGGGGGCTTGGAGCAACGTGGTGTGGTGGGAGGTGTCCCTGCCCAGGACAGGGGTTGGAACTGGATGGTCTTTAAGGTTCCTTCCAACTCAAACCATTCTACGAAGTCGGAGTGCACAGCCATGGCTGTTCCTTTGCAGAGATTCAGGATGAGTCAAGTCATGTTCGAATGGCTCCTGTGGAGCCTGAACCAGGTGAAGGATGTGTGGTCTGGATAAATATTTCAGCAATTATTTTCTGATAAAAGCAATTATTGGCATCTTAAACTGAACATTATGTGGCATATTTCATAATGTTTCTAAAAAACATCCTTTCCCACCTAACCTTTACGTATGAAGAAATACATGTGAACAGAGATGAGATGCCACTGGGAATTTTTGCAGTCAGCAGCTGTAACTGGAGAAGGGTGTGAAGCTGAAAACTTTAACAAAGGGAGCTGCAGGGAATTTCCCCACTTGAACGTGACAAAAAAACCTGATGATCCTTGGACTATTGAATGTGCAAGAGATGAAAACTAACTGGATCTGGTTCATTTTCCTGCTCTTGCTCCCACAGACCTTGTCGCAGTAGATCTCTGGTGGCCTGGGTGGTACTTTCCATGCCACATATCTTGGGCAAGCAACTCTGCAGGGGCACTTTCTAAGTGTTCCTTGTGCTACGTGAACAACACATTAATTTAAAAGCAGCACATGATAAAACCACTGCAGTGCTCTGCAGGTTAAGCCCGAGGAAGCAATGGTGAAGTGAAAAAAGAAACGAGAAAAAGCACTGTACCAGCTTGGTCAGGATCTGTTGAACATGCAGATGGGGAAGAAAAATGTCACACTGGCTTTTAATTTGCCTGGTTTCCCTGCATCCATGTACCATGGCCCTTGCCTTGAAGGATCTCACAGGATTTAGCCTCGTAGCCAGAGTTTGCTGCTCTCAGGGGAGCAGGAGAGCACAGCCCGTGCTCCCCGCACAGCCTTTTCCCACAAGGCAGAGGAACAGGGTTGTCCTCACTCCACCCAACCACCAAATCCCCTGGGACAGCCCAGGACAAAGACCTGGCAGAGCTCCTGCACTGGTACACGTTTGTCCAGGAGAGCACAAACGTGGTGGGGAAGGCTGGGCACATCCCTCCAGCTGCAGGGTTGCACACTCTCTCTGTGATTTGCTCAATGCCTGCCAGGGCAGGGGAGAACATCCTGCTCACGGGTTCATTAGTGTTTCAGGTTATGTTACAGCAGGTAAAGATTGGCATTCAAGAAATGTTTTTGAGTATTTCCCCTATTTGCTGCGGAACAGATATTATCCCCCACGAAAGTTCAATAAACCTTGGTAACATAACATGTATCTCACAAACACAGATAAATGTTATTTCCGAAAATCTTGGCACAGCCCCTCGGAGGAGCATACCAAACTTGTGTTTCACAAAAAAACCATGCTCAGACTAATGAAATCCCGCGTTGCAGCGCACAACAAAGCCATATTTCAGCTGTGGCGTTGAGCATGAGGCAACTCTGTCCTGGTGACTCCCATCCCTGCTTGTTCAGAAGTGTCTTCCCTCCCTGCCCATAGCATTCCCAATGTCTCTGTAGAGTATAGCAGCTATTCTTTTATTTTCATTATTATTAATAATATATTTTTGCAGCAGCAATTTATTCAGAGCATTATTATAAGCCATGTCCCACCAGAGGTCCCCAACCCCTTTGCTTAAGGATATTTACTGTGAAAGGACCCTCAGTTTATTTTTTCCCCTGGCAGTTCTTTCAAGGAGGTTGAGCTGTTACTGCATCCATTTCTCTAAAATAAACAGGGAACTTTTTGCTGTTCTGTTCACCTTCAGTCTCAAGGAGTTGCTGTAACACTTGTAGCGCCGCCACAGATTTATAGGGCAGACAAACATCATAAAACAATCCAGGATAAGTTCATCTTTGAACGGGTTTCAGACCACAAGAATTTTGAAATCTTACTGTGCTAGCGGCTCAGGCGACTATCGGGGTTGTTTTTTTAAAAAAAATCTTGTTCAAAATTAAAGGCGTTTTTATGCCAATTTAAATAGGGAGTTAAAGATAAAATTCCAGCCAAAATATGCTACGTCTCTGTATTCCCCAAAATAGGTTGGTTATTCTAACTGAAAAGGCTACGTGTTAAACAAGATAGACTTGTGCAGAGAATACTTTTTCCCTGTACCAGACTAAACATTTAAATACAGTGAAGTTGTTTTTATACAAATTCCTGTTAAAGATTAATGTTAAGTGAAAAGATAATCTTATAGTGCACTAGAGCATAAAATGCAATCCGCTGTAAGGAAGAATGTTTTGGAATTATTATTTTTGGGGTATATTTTAATAGTATGTTACTTTGCTTTAAAGATGGTTTTCCAGAGACATTGCAAATTTTTATCAGGAGTTGCATCACTTCAGGAAAAATATGTTAGAGTCATGTGCTCTTGTAGAGCTGGGCTTATGCGTTTGTTTTTTTTTTTTTTTTCCTTGATTTCTATTCAGATAGAAACATTTTGGGGAAACGCTGGAGAAGGGAACAACTTGGAGAGAAGTTTCAGTTAGAAAGTTGTTGATAGTTGCAGAAGAAAACACCCTTGTAGCTCAGTGTAAACAAATAAATTGTATTAAAAACCAAGGGAATCTTATCGGTCTGGTTCTTTACCTGGTCCTCTACAGTTTGTGGGCTGAATTATACCCATGGGTTTTGCTGGAGACTGAGCCCATCCCTGTCCTCGCAGGAACAGGACCCACAGTCCTTTGGCTGGGGCTGGGACGGCTCCTGCCTGGGGCGGCCAAGGGGCTGGTTCCGTGTTGGGAGCTGGAGGAGTGGAGCGTGGGCTGCTGGGGGCTGTCGGCAAACACACAGGAGCTTCTGGCTGCCAGTAGCCCTTCCTGGAAACGACTGGGGCTCCATCCTGCCTCCTCGCCCGTGGTGGGTGTTCACACTGAGACATCGACGCATTGCAGAGCTTTTCCTCCCAAACCTGGGGCCCGACACGGAAAACCGACGTTGTTTCCTGGCTGTGAAAAGGGAGGTGCTGCTGCCTGTCCCCTACGGCTTCCCGGCTGCTACTGGATGGGTGAGGAGGACTTTGCTGCTCTACTCCTGCCCCAACTCCTTCTGCTTCCCTTAGCCCTGAGCTTTAAAGGTCGAATGGTGCCAAGAAGCTTATGCAAACATGACCGTGACCCCAGTGTGGAAGCCAGAAAGGCTTTTGGGGGCGGCTCTCTGCCCTCTCAGGACTCGGTGAAGACATGGTGGGTTGCAGCAGAGCTGCTGGACGTCCCAGGAGAATTGGGGTTGCATTGAAATTGGGGCGGTGAGGAAGGTCTCAGAGTCCCGAGTCAAAGCTTTCCCATCGGGGAGCAGCTTTCCTCTCATCCTACCTTGTTTTCAGGTGTCTCCGGTCATGTTTTCATGAGGGAGGAAAGGTTGTGAGGGCATTTCACAATGCTTTTCCAAGAAAACAAAGCTTTCACTGTTCCCTCTCCCCTCAACGACTCTTGGAGCCTTATATCACTGGGCTGAGATGGTTTAGGAAGCACTTCCAAGGGTGTTTTGCTGAGGCACGTTTCCTTGAGCGGGAGGTGGAGCAGGGGCTCCACTTGGATGGACAGCAAGGGCAGGAGCTCTTGGTCTGATCTTGTGGTTAGCACTGGAGAAGGCTGCTGGAAAGTTGGTTTTGCTGGTTTCCCTGCTGTGGGGGTATTCATGAATGTTCACCATGATAATTTTTGTTGTTGTGGAGTTTTGGAGGCTGAGGGAAGTGTTTTCTGCCAGTCAAACATTTTTTTTTTTCCTTTTTATTTCTTTAATAAACAGTATTTTTCCCCAAGCATTGAATTAATAACGAAGCCAACTGTGGGGCAGGGGGAGGTGCAGCAGAGACAGCATTCAAATGATGTTTGTTTTGTCAAATAAAAGCTTTTTCTTCCTCAAAATAAGGAAAAAATGAAAACCATATATTTAGATTGTGGTGCAGATTCTTTTCATAATCCGTGGCCAACAGGAACAAAACATTGACTTGACTCTTCTCAACAAGTTGATTCAAATTTTAACTCTTGTAAAGTTCACTTCTCTGTGCAAAAAAAAAAAAAAAAACAAATCCAAAACAGAAAAGAGGGGTGTTTCCAAGCAGTATAAAGAAAATGAACCTATCTGCTTTGTGTTGCTGACCTTAAAGACTACTTGATAGTAGATGGAGTGCTAAGTACATTTACTTCTAATAATTTATAGTATTCTATTAATCCTTCCTTTTGAAATGTTTTTTTTTTTTAAACTTTTAAATCTCTTAGTACTCTGACCAAATAACTAACACTGGATATTACTTGAACACAAGCATTGCAGGCATAATACAGGGAGTTATTTGTAAGGTTAATCAAGCTTTTAACTTTTACACTTTTTGACTCGTGACTCTCCTAAGTGTGTGACCTTAGTGTTTCATTAACACTGTTTTGCTTTTATTGCCTACTACTCTTTAAAATTATTAAAGTGAAACTGTAATGGAAGTGTTAAAACCTGATTCTTGGGACCTCTGTGTGCAGTTTCATTCCAGTAACACTGTGATCAGAAAGTGTTTTGACTATGTGTGAGCTCGGGATTTTTCCCCTTCTTTAGGGCTGGGATTCTCACACTCATTAAATCTTGGGGTGCTGATTTTTGCCTGTGTGTACGTCCATGCTCCCAGACCTGCGTGTGCCAGCCCTGCCCCATCTGAGCTGCGTTGTTTCGCCTCATTTGTTGCCTCCTTTGGCTCCAGTCTTTGTATTTTACACTCAAAAGGGGTTGCAGAGAAGGAGTTGCATCAGGGGGAAAAAAAATGCTGTAGGAGAGTTTTCTTTCCCTTGAATTCATGCCATAGTGTGTGCTCCCCCTGCAAGTTTGAGAAACAGAGTACAGGCAATGGATTCCTGTCTAATGCTGTCCTGGACACTACAATTCAGTGACTTTAAATAAGGACTTCAAGACCAGGCTGGATCAGCCTTTGAGCAACCTGGTCTAGTGGGAGGTGTCCCTGCCTAGGGCAGGGGGTTGGAACTAGATGGTCTTTTAGGTCCCTTCCAGCCAAAACTATTCCAGGATTGACTTAAGCTCAACGTACATCGCCAAGCAGGAACAGACAGTCTTTACCGGTTAACAAGGATGTAATCTCTAAAAATTAAGCACACATGGCTTAGGATGTCCTAATATCACCCTGAAGTGCAGGTACCTACTGCCAGAGCACTCAGTCTTGTGAATATACATCATGATTTTCTGCAATACTTCTGTTTTACTCAGTTTCTCTTCTGTGCCCAATCTGGCATGAGATATAAGTTGCAGGAAGTTTAATTTAATTTCCAAGTTGCTGTATTCTGCAGCCTCCTCTTTTGTCAAACCCTTGCATCATTGGCCCTCCCATGCAGGATGGATACGATAGATAGGATCCAAATATGATCCTGTCTTTGTCACAGCATCTGAGCTGCTGATGCATTTCTTAGGTGGGATCCAGTTTAGCAGGTATCATGGTTTTTGGGGGTTCTTTTTCCCCAGCAAGGGGTTACAATGCCTTTTGGCCCAATTTGTTTTCTAGGTCCCGAGTTCCTTTCTCAGTCTGGACCATTTGTGCTGAAGGCAGAGGTGCAAACTTTGCATATGCATCGTAGATCATGCCTAAACCTAGATATGAAGAACCTCAAGTTAAATGTTTTAGGCCGAGGAGGATCTTTGAGGAAATATGCTTTAACCCTGTCCCATGGATACAGAAGGTATATCCCAGGATGAACTTAGGGATGGGACAAATGGTATCATGCCAGAAGAGTTAGGGAGTGCAGTTGATGTCAATGGTATGATGAGAAGTGATAAGCTCCAGTGCTGGTTTGAAGTGGACAAGCATAGTGTTGGCATGTCCTGCTTCCTAGAGTGTTCCCTGGGTGCATGGGGAACACCCTGCATGTGATGTGGCTCACCACAGCAGTGTGGACATGGGCTGCTCAGGGAGAGCTGTCCCCAGGAGCAGGGATCATTCTGAATAGCTGCTTGCACAAATTTTCTGTTGAGCTTGGTGAAGAGGTGGGCTCGCCAGCGGAAGGGCATTTGCTCTGTCACGCAGCTTCCACCACTTTCATTCTCTTTGCTGAGAGCTAATTTGGAAAGGGAAGGTCCAGTACATGGGGCAGATATGCTTTCATGTGAGTTGGCAGTGGGAATCGATTTCCACCCTTGGCTTTTGGTTTCAGCTAGGTTCCTCCCCTTGCCAGACCCTCCGTGCTCCCACGCAGATAGGGCAGCATTGTCCTGAGATGTGGTGGCTGCACTGGGGGGTCCAGGACCCGCACACCCATAGGGGTTCTCATTGCAACATCGTCCAGCGCTTTGCTCTTTTGCTCTTTTGCAAAATCATTTCAGTTTCCTATGCCCTTCCCTGTCCAGGGAAGAGATGACAACTACCTTTCCTGGGCATGTCACATAACTAAAAAAAATTGTGGAAAATAGATTTCCTTTTCCCCAATGAGCATCTGTCCCAAAGTTTCCTCTCTTCATTGTTCTTTTTTCAAATCAAAGTAACTTTTAAATGCCATTGATCATGCTTTTTGCTTTCTGCTCACGTCTATTAGATACAACTCTAGCTCGTCTCTTACAAAGTCAAACCAATTGACATATGTTTATTCCTCCTCTCTCTCCCCTCCAACCCATCCTCCTCTGTGGGATTGCAGGGCTTGGCTGGGAGCCTCAGGCTCATCTCAGGGCGCTAGGAAGATTACACCAATATTGCAATTCATTTGGTGAAGTTTATCTTTGCAAAGTTTTTTCCCTCCATTTTTTGGAGTATGGGTTCTACTACTTCAAATATAAATGTATTTCCCACTATCTTAGGAATAAATGCCAACGAATAAGCATTGCTTATGTATTTGGCTTCTCTTTCCCCCCCTGATGCAATATAAACTGAAATTAGAACTTTCATGAAATAATCTGTTAATTTTAAAGGTCCTTTTGTTCTTTTATCAAACAGGTAATTTCAGAGGAATCAGACTTGAACCAGCTGATTCATTATTTTGTTTTCTGATTTCAGTGTGGGATGAATAGTCCTGGATATTGCAGTAATACACTACCATGGGTAGCAGTAATTTTGAGCTGTTTCTCACTGAAGCATTCCAGTCCTTACCAGAAAATATCAATAACAGCAAAGAAAACGGCATTTTTTCATGATCCAGCCACCTTTCTCCAGTGAGATTGCTGTGTGTTGTGGCACTCTCAGTGTAAAATAAACAACTGTCATCCTAGAGGCAGGATAAGGGATCAGACCTGCTCGTACTGCCCAGAAAATGTGGTCTGTTCAATGACGTTTAGTCACTGGGTCTGATGTGTCTTGGTAACCTAGAAAAGAAAGACTCCTCAGCTAGTGTCCTAGGAGGTAGATCTTGCTTTTGCTGTATATTTATTGACTCTGTTTTCTGGCTGGGAAGCTGAACGAGCCTCTGGTTTTGTTTTTTTGCAGTCACAGCTTGGCAGAGAGTGTGCTGCTGCTGAGGCTGCCACCAATTCCCCACCCCAGAGAAGGGCTCTGGTTTTATCCAGCAGCACTCGGGACTCTCAAGTGAAGACACAGCAGCAGCAGTTCAGTGAGCTTGTTAGACCTTTTGGCAAATCAGTTGAGCTGCTCAAAGGAAACCTCAACGCCTGCTCCTGCTCTTCGTGGAGCTAGTTTTGCATTTTCTCATCTGTGAACATTATAAAACATGTGATTCCTAATGTCAGTAAAACTCAGGTTCTTTCCTCTAAACCCATTTTGAGGCAAACCAGACAAACAGAAACCAATAATTTTTCTCAAGGAAATTTAGAGCAATGACTTTGCAAGTCTACAGGGCCTTGGGCTGAGCTGTACCGGCCGTGCAAGGGACACCAGGTCTACCCAGGGGATTGCAAGCTGTAATCTACTGCTACTCTTCCATTAATAATACTTTGGAAGAGCTGTTCCCAATAAAAATGCTTCCTTTTGGTTCAAGCTCTGGTATTACTTGTTGGGAGCCCCAGTCTGGATAGATGAAATAGATATTTTTGCTGTGGGCAAGCTGAATTTTCACAGCTGCTCATTAACTGCTCTGGCCAAGATTGAGCAGCTCTGGCCTGAAGGAGAGAGTGTCTCGATGTAAATGCAATTAAAAGCAATCAGATCAGCTTCGTTTCTCCTCTGCCAGGTTGGGGCAATTGTATCTTCTTGGAAGAAGTCTTTCACTGAGCAGAAACAGCGTGTGCCTCCAGGGAGAAGAATGAATGTGCACAGTGGGATTTACTATGCAAACAGGTCTGGTATTGCAGAGGAATAAAAATGCTGGTTTGTTGTGAGTTTGACCTCCTTCTTAAATAAAAGAAATCACAAGTGTTATAGGAGTGGGCAGCAGCCTTCTTAATATACTCCTAGAAACCAGTGAGGTGACAACACAACATACGCCCCAAGTATCAAAACGTGCTGTAGTTCAGTTTTCACCATTTTCTTGCCAGAGACACAGAAGTTAAACATATCCCTTACCTCAAATGACCTTTGCAGGAGGCTGAATCATTTGCATTTTGATGCACTGGCATTTTCTAAACCAAAGAGACATGAGAATTTTTATCACCTTCAACAACTGTGTTGCCAGGGGCAACGCTCATAAATCTGCTTACCAGCATCAGTCTCTGCATGCACCAGAGGGCGGTGTTTGTGTGTGAAAAATGCATATTTATAGAAAAAATTATAAGATCTCTCTTGAACCTTGAGCAAAATTTGGGGTCTGAGTCTATTGTATTGCTAATAGCCACGGCAACAGTATCAATCAAATTCACGTGTTAATTTGTTTGCAAATTCCCTTGCATCTGACCATGTGTTATTGGGAAAATGCTGGTAGTGTATTTTAACTTATACTAGATAATCCCTGTCCCAAAGGACTTGTGATTTAAAAATATACCTCCTGATGCATTGCTGCTGCCCTCCTTGATAACACAGCCTTCCCTGACTCCAGTTCCGAGGATACTGTCTGCCCTGTTCTAAAAGGAAAACTATGCAAGGAAAAATAACCCATTAAATATTTGCTATGGATGTTTAGATGAGAAAACCGAAGCACAGTAAAACTCTTGACGTCTTTTTCTTTGGCTGAACTTTTTCAATGCAGGGCTGCAGGGCTTTCAACACTAGCTTCAACACAGTGTTAGACTGTACTCTACTAATGGTGCTGTTGGCTTCCCATTAGCATAGACATAAAAGTTATTTAATTTTTGGTGTCCATTTTAAAGTGAGTATGAGAGCGTGTGCTGTGTTTTGGGGGAATCCCTGAGTCCTGCTCTAGCTCTTGCTAACCTTTGGGGAGAACTTCAGGACGTTTTGTCTGGATTTTTACTTCCACCATCATTATAAGGATGAGGCTGATGTTTCCTGATGTTTTAAGGCATTTCTTGTGCAGGAAAGCAGAGTGATGCCTACAGAGGGTCGGTGGGTGCTGTGGCAGCTCACTGTCCCTGGACGTTTCTTTATCAGAGGCTGCCGGGAGCCTGAGAAGGGAGATAGAAGCCAGACTGTTAAATTTTATGTTTCTGCGTTTAAGAGGAAACTCTCTGACAAATCAGACGAGAAAATTACATGTTGCAAGAAATAGTGAAGCCTCTGGTAGGCTGATGGTGTCCCTATTTAACATCTTAGCAGGTTGGTTGGGTTTTTTTTTTGGTTGGGCTTTGTAAAAGGAAAAATATTGTCTTGCCTCTTATAGAGGAAACCATCAGGAGTGAGCTGCCCTGCAGATAGATGCTCAGTGCAAATCTTCCCTTGTCACACAGTCACTTCGGGCTATGCTTTATGGAGACTTAATTAACATGAAATGTCTTATTAAGAGGAAAGTCTCAGCCTGCACCTGATACCTTGCTTTCAGACTGTGCTTCAGCTGGGGCACTGATAATGACTGATGTACAGGAATGTATCTGGCATTTGTAGCATCCTGCCAGTGCAGACCCTGCCCCTGTTACAGACCTGTAATAGAGGTCTGTAACCTGATGGGTCCCTGAGCGACAGGACCAGAGCACAAAGAGGTTTTGCCTTGTGGCTACGTGCAGTGAACTCGGTAGTTCGCTGTAACCTACAACAGCAACGTGAGCTCACTATCTATTTTTTGTTGAGTAAACATCTTGAATAACTTCATTATGCTAAGTAGGAACTCTTATAGCTATGTGGTGTTTCGGTTTTAAATAAACTTCCTTGAATGAGAGGGTAGAGGGTGGTGGGGTAATAAAAAGGGTGCCAGGAAAACCAAAACCTTCTTAGAATAAGGAGGGGAAAAAACGTAAGGGGAAAAAGAGAATAAAACCAGTAGCTAAAGTGCTGAATGGTCTATAAATAGCAATAAAGTCAGATTGGGCAGTCAAGTACCAAATAGACTTTCACTGCTGCTGACAATTAACCTCTTGCAGAGTCCCTGGCTGTGGAAGGAACTTCATGATACACCAAATAAGCCTTTCCCTGTCTATAAATACATGCTGGCTTACAGGCTGCATGCTGTCCCGACATCAGGTGTCAATGCAGCCTCCAGGACAGGAGTCCGTGCTTTTTATTCTGGTACCCTCTGGGCTCTGAAAGAGGGAAGAGACATCAGCATCACTGGCGTCAGAGCCGAGGGATGTAAAAATGGGGCCAGTGCCAGTAAAAGGTGCTGAAAGCAACTTGGACCCTGCTCTTTTTACAGAAAGGTCTGCAAATGCAGGTGTATATTGAGAGGGTCAGGTTTTCCTGCTGGGCTGAATTTCATACTGTCTTGGGGGAGGTGGGAACCCAGCTCAGCCACTGGTCTGCGTGAACAGATTATTCTGATTGAGTTTCAGCCTCTTGCATGGGAAAATCAGTGCATGAGGGACAGGAAGACAGTGAGACCCCAAGTTACTCCTGGATATTAAGAACCACTCTGTATATAAACAGCTCGTAGGATCTGCTGTTACAGCCACTTGAAGGTGCTTATTGGCCTAACGGTTTCCCAGGGCCAGGTCTCTCAGCATCCCATGGCTGAGGGAAGCAGCCTGCTCTGCCTTATCTACCCACCGGCACTGCAGCTGTAACGGACTTTGCACTTTAATATATATTTATCACTTTTTTTTTTTTTTTTTTTAGATAACTGCACCTGCAAGGAAGTTATTTCATCTGTTCAGCCCTGATCTTCCATCAGCTGCAGTGACTTGTCCTGGGGCACAGGGGCTGCAGGTCTGGACCACTGTCCTTGTCTAGGTCTCAGCTGAAGGCTGGTGAGATGTGTTTACCCCCCACGTACTCTCAGCTCCCTCTGTCCAAAGTGTGACTTATATGACACGGTACCAAGTGGTGCATGTGTGTCATGGTCTGACCCCAGGGGAGAAGTGTCTTTGAGCTTTTTTCTAGCACCTTTTCTTCTCTCAGGGCACTTCTGTCATGAAAAGACTAGATACCATCAGCTGACAACAAATTTGGGTGGCACGTGTTGAACATGATTGTATTCCTTAAGGGGCCCTGATGTCCCTTCTCAGAAAAAAAAAATAATATTCTTGCTGTTTGTGAAAATAAAATTTGGTTGAATAATCTGAAATTCACAGTATCCCCATTTCCCCAGCCCTTTCCTCCAGAGTCCAGCCTCTGAAGGTCAGAATAAGGATGTGCTTGTAGGAGAGCCAGGGTGAAACCTTCCCTGTAGCTGGCTAAGAATGTTACTGAAATGCTCACAGGCTTATGAAGTTCATTTATTGACGACTTCTTTCTAAATGGCTTTTGAACAATTGAGGAAGTGATAACTGATGTTTGGCTTTCACTTCCTGTATCATGCAGACTTCCACTAAAGTCCTCAAGGACTCCTTGTTTGTTTTTTTTAAATTTAATTTCATGTAAAGTGTAAAGTCTTTTTATTTAAGTGTAGTTACATACAGAAACTTAGGGCAAAATCATATGACAGCATAGAATGCATATTGAAAAAGGATATGAAGTGTTATTGGAAACTCCCATGGAAAAAACATGAGTTAATTTTATAAGTCACAGGTGGCATATTTTATTAAAGGATGTCATAATCTCTGAATAACTCATAGAAAAACTAAAACAATTGCTACACTTCACAGCTGCTTAAAACACTGTAATTTCTTCCACCTTGCCAACATATGATTCAGAAGGGGCATTTGAGAAACTACCAACCTGCGCAAACAGCTACCACTGGTGCAAACTAACTGAGGTTTTTGTTAAGAATCTTTAACCAAAAGGTCTTTAGTTCATGTAAATTAAACTGAAAAACATTTTGGATCTATCCTTAGGGCCTCTTTTTCTTATTGAATGGCCACAAGATAATAAAGGTTTAATTTTCAGTCTGATCTTCCTGAACCAGAAAGCAAAGTATCTGCTATAAGGAGGGACAGGCTGAAAAGGTTCAGTTCCATGGAGAGCAAGCTGCCAGGGCAGGAAGGTCTGTTTTCTGTAATTTTAAGGAATATATTTCAAATCTGACATTTCCCCAAGTCAGGCTGTGGGAGGTCCGTAAGAACCGTTTCCCATGTGAATCCCCCAGTGCCTGATGCGATGTGAGTTCACCCCTTTGCTGTACAAGGTCTCTTCACTGAATTTTCACTGAATTTTTAGAGTTGGATGGGACCATAGAGATCATCTAGTCCAACTCCCCTGCTAAAGCAGGATTGCCTAGAGCTTGTACTGACAACAGGTATTTGCCCGTTTTTCACTGGAAGAGGAGGAACATGATTCCCTTTACCCTCCAGTCAACTGATTGAATCAGTCGATCAGTTTAAAAGCCATAAGGAAGGGAGAGCTGTGCAGATGAGTGATCACACCAACTCACTGAGCACCTATTGGTTGCTCCCTTAGGAAACATTCTCTGCCATTATGCTAAAATACTGCTACCACAAAAAAAAATTCACAGAGATGCAATGAAAAGGTTATTTTAAAGTTATCACCAGTGTGTAAGCCTTACCTGGTTTTATTTTTTGGTTTGGTTTTGTATTTTTTTAATTTTTATTAACTATGTTATAGATAGTTTTCATTATCAGTTCAAGACGTGGACAGTGTAAGGCCCTGACTGATGACCTCTGGAAGGGAGGAACGGGCACTGGGAAGCTGTAAGAGGCAATATCTTGAGTCTCAGTCAGTATTATTTAGGCCTTACAAGTTACCCCTCAGAGAGAAACCTCTAATTTTGTTGCTGACGGGATCAAATCACCAAATGTTATCACTGCAGTCACTTGATATTCCTCTTTCTTGTAAAATATAATGTTAAGGATTCATTAAATACACATGCTAGCTAAGGTATTAATAGTGCTTCAAAATTGAACATCTGCTAATTTGGGAATTAAAGTTCCTGCTGTCTCTTGTAGATCTTGTGTATGAGCTTCCCTTCCTCTTCTTCTGCTTCAGCACCCCAGGTCAGCACCGCTCCAGGATGTTAATAAATCTCTCTTACAAGGCACTAACACTTTCCTGATTGGTTTTTGAATGAAGTACTACATGCATATTGTATGTTCACCTTGAAGTCCAGCATCCACAGGTCATTATTTTCAGCCTCTTTGAGCAGTTTTCAGGGGCGCCTTGTACCTGAAGTGCCTAGCTCTTTTATTTCTGAAAAGGAGGAACACAAGCCCACTGCAGGTAATAAGTTAATTCATTAGAAGGGCAGGTAAAGAGAACATTAAATGAAATCTTCTAAATGAAAAAAATAAGTTAGACTGTAAGATACTATTGGTAATGTAATGATTTTTATGGTCTGGTTCATGCCCTTGAATTCTAGGAACTGGCCATATGGAGATGTTATTAGGGGTCAGAAGTTAATTCTGGTGTCTGGAAGGGGTGGTGTCTTGGGAAAAACCGTAGAGATGAACAGCATCATCCTGGTTCCTTCCAAAACCCTCCCTGATGCTGTTGCATGAGACTCTCGTGCTGTGACCTTGGTTTGTGCTCTGGCATGGTGGGGCCATACCCTTCTCTTGGAAAGCCACCGTGACCTCGTCCTGGTCTTTCTGGGGGCCACAGAAGCCAAAACATGAAACAAATGAACTGAGCTTGCAGACCATGATCCTGGCTTAGAGAAAATGCAGCAATTTTATATTTAAAAGAAATGTCTTTTCACATGACTTTGGTGTTTTCAGCTTTTTGGGGTTATCTTGAGTAGTCTTTTGCTACAACTTCATCAGTGCCTTGTCCCACTGCATATCCAGGACAGGATAGGAACTCTGAAAACTAATGAAGGCTGAGTCCTTACTTAAAGAAAAACAAATGCACAAACCTCTGCTTTTAAGCACAGAATATTCTGAAGGACAGGGCTTTAAGAAAGGCATAAGATGTGGTTTTCCAAAGCTTTCAGTGATATGGTGTGAGTTGGTCGTCTGGAGACCAAGCAATGGAGATAACACAGTGTACGAAAACCTGGTTCTCAGCATAACCAGCAGGATTTGCATATTTTTGGTGAATGCGACACTCAGTTATTTGTAAACTGCTTGTTCTTGGGTGATGTTCACCAGTGGTTGTTCCAGGCCATGAGTGAAGATTTTCATTGTTTTTCTTGGGATTCTGACAAGCAATGGCTATTACCATCCCTTTTTTCCCTCGTCTTTCAGCTGCCCCAAACCATCCTACACCAGAAGCGTGGAAAAGCATCATTTACAGAAGGCTCTCATACCCATTTAGATACTAAAAGGCCTCATGAGCTTCCATGCAGGTATTGCTCCCTGTGTCTCTTCTGTTCACACCTTCACCCACAGTTTGCTGAAGTTATGAAAGTGGTGTAATGTGGAGGAATGCCAGCTCCGTGTGCTTTCAGGTTAAAATGCATCAAATTAAAGTCAGGTCTAATTTTAACAGGTCAAGAAAAAACATTGGGTAGGAAATCTTGCTTTTTCTTCTTTTTAAACATCATCAGTGATGTTTTAGAGTGATCCTTTAACAGGAGCAAGGGAAGGGAGCAAGAAGGAGCAAGAAGCAACCTTGTAGTTGCCTGTGATAGGAAAGTACTAGACCTCATGGCCCAGGAAAGTCCCCTCAAGCCTTAAAGTCAGAAAGAAACCGTAGTCCTTGAGGTGAGGCTTTTCTTGGCAGCTTTGTAGAAGCAGTGAATGTATTGAGAAAATCCTGAGTGATTTATAGTACTATTATTTGCTGTTTGAATCAAGAGAACAGTCTTCCTGCTGCTTGAGCTGCAATCCAGCATCATTAATAAATAGCATTGGTAAGAAAGTGAAGTGGGTAAATTGTCAGCTCCCCTTTGGAAGCTGCCCTGATTAGAATATCCATTAGTATAAATTGTATTTTTATGGTTAACCCACCGGGTTAAATATGAAACTGCATTAAGCTATTATACTCTTTGTAGCCACTAAATTGAATTACCTGGTGCATCTGTTTAGTAAACTGCAAAACCTGAAGAGTTTGGCAATCATTATTATTTATTTTGTGCATTTTAAATATTTCCTTTGACTAACCTGCAGGCACTATCGGGCTTTCATCCACAGCAATATACCCCTCTGCATTTAAACACAGTTGCAGAGTGCTGAAAATTGGATGTTAAGAAAATTGACTTTTTAACTTTGCAGCGTGCAGTACCATAATTCGTTTTCACTCCGTATGCTCGAGTGCCAGAAGATTTGGAACACTTTTTGTTTATATGAAAGATGATCCATTTAAAATGGGTGAAAACTGCATTTCAAATTCTCCTGCCTGTTCAGATCAATGCTGACAGCTTCGCTTACATTGAATGATTTAATGCATTCCTCCACCTGCTCACCAAGAGAACGACTTGACCCTCAAAAAATCTGTGCACAGTGAAAAAAAAACCCTCTTAAAATCTCTTTCTGACTAGCAGGGAAAGTGTGTTTCTCATTATTGTTGCAGGGACATACCTATATCAGAGTAGGAGAAAAACCTGAGCTGGTTTTGCCTGGGTGGATGCTGGGAGTGGAGGGGAATGTGGTGCAGAGCAACTGGTCCAGACTGGGAAGTTGGGTAATCCCCCTGGTTTTACTGGCCCTGGCATGTGAAGTCCATGAAATGCTTTGAGTAGTGTTTATGGACTGAGGTCTCCTCTGGCTTTGCTGTGTCTGCTCTGGAGTTTGTTGCATAGTGTAGACGTGATGATGTTCCAACCTCTTTGCACCCTGGTCTGCCCCATGTTTTCTGCCTCTTTTCGCTTATGGTGTTGTCCCTCCTGCTGTTGCTTCTGCTCTTTTTCAAGCTATGAAAGGCATCAAGTCTTGCAATATTTTTGTGACTTGCACAATTTTTTTCTGAAATTCTGAACTCCTGCAAGTGTGTGACTGTGGGGAATATCAGCTTGCAGAACGGCAGTAGGTGGGTTTTTCCGTAACCTTGAGGGCAAGACCTCACTGACTGGGCTCAGGTTACCCTCAGGGCTCTGAAGCTGTGAAGAAACACAACCAAATGCTTTTTGAAGTCTTGTATTTCCTGACTGCTTGGGCTTGGTAGTCCCAGAGCATCGTTCCCACCTCCATCTGCTCTCCTGTTTTTTTACGCTGTTCTTGGCCCTTCTCCAGACCCATGGAGCATCCCATCAGCTGAAGGGCTGGTGGGAGGGGGCATCTTTTAACTTCCAAGCATGTGCGTGATTGCTTTTCCCTATATAGAGCTCTGATGAGCTTTATGGAACTTACAGGGAAAAGTGGTTGGTGGCCTAGTGAAACCCTGGGTGAATGAGGCTGTCTGTGTCTTCGCTCGCTGTCTGGTGGCTGTGGAGTTGGACCAGTCATGGTCTCCACTGGAAGCAGCAGGAGGAAGAGCTCAGGGCTGAAGCCATGCTCCTGGTGATGATGCTATGGCAGGAAATGAAACCAGCCACATCGGCTGCGTCTTAGCCTGAAATTCCCAGATGCCAGCAACTTCTTGAGATATTCACAACTACTAAATTTGCACTAAAAACAAACAAAAATGCTGACAGCCAGAGCCTGCTGATTTCACTGCTTAAAACACAGTTTTACTCCTTTCTCCTAAAGAGCTAAGGCTTGATGTGGAGAGCTGGATCCGTCTGACTCCTGAATCATCACTAGCATTGTCACCCACAGCAGCTGCAGAACTCCACGCTGTTGAGGATCCTTCACTAGTTTATATTTGCCTTTATTTGAGCTTGAGAGGCTGGAAGAGAAAACAACAGAACCTTTACCTTGCAGGCTGTGAGGTTACCCTGCCCAAGTGTGTCAAGGCTTAAATTTGAATTTTCATATTTCTCCTTTTAATTGGGTGTCTTTTCAAACTGCAGCCACGCTTCAGCTTTCTGTTTGACCTTTCCTACCTAGTGCTAGAGGGGACAGGACAGGTTTGGCTCAGCTAAATACTGTGGGAAGTCAGGAATGGGCTAGGATGTGTAACCGAGCTGGCTCATTTGTGGTCAAGTTGAACACTTGGCATAATTCTAAGTTGGTCTGTCCCTTAGTTAGACAGATTAAGGCATGTCACAAGTGTAGCCGTTATACAGCATGTGAATTAATGTTTAAAGATTCAAAACTACAACAGCTGAAGTCACTTTAAGCCCAAGGTCCAAGCCCTGCTGAGCCAAGGAATAAAACAAAGTCCAGTGCAGAAGCACTGGTACTTAGAAACCTGTTTGAAATATTTTCTGCAGCAGAGCAGTGCTTTCTCCCGAAGTACATTTTTTCAAAAAGCTATCTTTTGTAGAGTAGAAATTTTCCATATCCCTTGCCAGAATGGCATTCACTCACTCTTCTTTTGATGAGCAATATTTCTTTTGCTAGTTATTTGTTGATCTACTTGGAGATGGCTGCAGCCACGCTTCAGATGGCTGATATGAACCTGCTGCGCAGATATTGAAGGAAAAGAGGACTAGGAGCGCGATGCTGTATTTAATAGAGAAACCAAAGAAAGCATTATTCAGCAGTAAATGTCTATTTTTTTGCTGCATCTGCCACTATTGAAAGGATCAGCTGCAGTCCAGTGTCTATCATTACTAAAAAACAGCATCGGCAGGAGAGGGTCTCTGGCTTGAATAGAGAAAGAACAGTCTAGAATATATTAGATAAATGTGGGATTTTTTCAGTTGCCTTGGGCTGAGGAACTTCTTGGTGTGCTTATATATATACATATATATATATATAAAAGCTCAAGAAATCTCCCCTGCCAGTGGTTATTTTTGAGATACCATGGAGGACTGTTGGGGGGTAGGAGGTTTTGCAGGCAGGGGAAAAGTGGCAATGGGGTGGTGTTTAGGGTTTTTATTTATGATTAAAGAAGCTGCAGATGCACGTAGGAATGTTACAGTTTCCGAACTTAGTGTTTTCTGCATCTTGATGAAGCAATTACAGAATGGACCCAAAGTTCATTAGACAGCCATATCTGCAAACTAATTACAAACTCTTGTCAAAGTGGAAGAGTGTATGGAGTGGGGCTCTGCCAGGGCCTGTCCTGCTCTGGTGACGTCAACTATTTTAATTGATGAGAGTGTGCTAATTAAATTTGAAGGTGGCACAAAGGTGGCTGCAAGGATGTTGAATGACAGGATTAAAACTCAAATTGATGGTGAGAAAATGAACAAATCAGAATGTAATTCAATAAGGGCACAAATAAATACAGACTGGACTGATGAGCTGCGCACGTGCCGGGCTGTGACCTGCCTGTGGGACATCAGCGTCAGGCTCTTGTGGTGTGTGTGGAGCAGCACAGGGCTGTGTGGTGCGTGAGGTCAACTTGTTCTACTCATCATTGGGGACAGTTTTTGGGTAGCCCACAATTTAAATAAGTGTGGAACAGGTGAGAGAGGGCTTAGAGAAAAGCAATGATCGGGGGGCTGGGAAATTGGTCTTGAAAAGAAAGATGGAGAATACTTAATCTGAAATCAAGGCTTTTGGTACGTCATCAATCTTCAAACCGAAAGATGTTACTGGAAAGGGTAAGGAGATGCTGAGTGTGATCTGACCCTCACAGCAGGGCTTGAAATGATGGCTAGGCATTGGGGATATACTCTTTCTGTAACTCCTCTTGCAGAAGTAGGAAGGCATCTAATGCAAGAAGTGGATATCAAAAAAGGAAAAGAATAGTCCTCCTTATTTCTGTATTGCTTATACTTGGAAAACTCAAATCTAACCCCAAATTTTTGGTTTGATTCTGAATGCATTGCTTAATGCCTCACCTCACCTATGTCGGATGTGGGACGCTTCCTACTGGCTAGTGAGGGCTGTACCCAGTAGCCCTGCACGTGCCCCTTGGCCAGAGCCTGGTTTGTAAATGCAGTCACTGGTTTGCATTTGTGCAGGAGATCTGCTGTTTCCTCCCAAATTGGTGAACAAACTCACAATTTAATATGCGGGCCAGAATTTCCCGTCTGGAAAATGGAGATGATAACAGAAGGGAAAGAACAGAAATCCATTAATATTTTATAAAGCATTCAAACACTATAGCAATGAGTGCCATAGAAAAGCCTCTGAGGAAATAAACAAATTTCTGTCTTCAGAGCAGATGTTGAAATAATTATAGTAAATAAGGCACAAGGCCACACACTGAACTGTGAGAACAAAATGGGCTGTTGAATCTCTGCTCAATGCTTGTGCAGCATCCTCTCAGTGCACTGAGGGAGGTAGAGAGCCCGTGGAAAAAAGAGTCACCTCAGGCTGCAGCAAAATTCATATGTACAGCAAGGTTTATTTAAGTTTGGGCAGAAGAACCCTGTTTCCATATTTCCAAGCTTTGGAGACATTGACTTTACCATCCTGGTAATTGTGTAAAGCACACTGTGAGGCAGACTCCAGTGTAGGGAAAAAGAGTGAGACTGTAAAGATAAAATGAAATATTCTGTTGGCTTTAAAAAGATGTTTTCACCTGTAGCAGGAAAGATGGGAGATATTTTGGCAATTAAAAAGATGGCATATATGTTCAGATTAGACAGCTAATTGCTGGGTAGTTTTTGTGCCCTGTGAAGTCCAGCGATAACATTTATGCCGATGTTACAGTACCCATAGAAAAAGTCTTGGGCGTCCAGACAACATAATATAATTACTGTCAAAGTGACAGGAGTTAATCTTTTTTATACTTGTGTCTCTAGGAACAGTTTGAACAAGCTGTGAATGTTCCTGCTCTTTTCTTCCTTATCCCCAAATCCGTCCTGCAGTGCAGACTGAGTAACCCCCTGTGCTGGCAAACCAGTTGAGGTGAGCCCTGGGTCCCTGCTCTAGTTCAATACTACAAATGGGAACTTTTTTCAGAATCTTACCCATTCTGGGATTCAAAAGCTTGCACAAGCTCTGTCTTAATGTCCAACAACCATGGAGCATCGCTAGCATCATGAGCTTGCAATGTGGGGGATTGCAGCAATTGGCATTGGATACTGGAGAGGAACTTATTTCAAATGGTGACTATATTAATGTTTTGCATTAATGACTTGTTTTCTAAGGTCCAAACAAAGGACTTGTAAGCTGAAATTTATCGAGGTTTTTTAGCTCCTCCTGCTCTATTTCTTCAAAATTTCTCCCTTCCTCAGCAAGTAATTCACACCGTTGAGGTGCACAGTGGTTCCAGCAGGTTCATGACAGAAAATGAAGCCATAAATTTCAGACTTGTAGAAATATTGATGATTTCATTCTGCGTTGCATTTGCCATGGGAGGGTTGTTCTGGTTGCTTATCTAGAGAGAAAAAAATGATTGCATGGCCAGCCCAGATGAGGTATGCTTTCCCAGGGGTTTGGGTCCTATGGTCTCTAAAGCGTTCAAGGTGCATTGTGGTAACCTTCACATAGGGTCCCTTGTGTCCCTCACAAGGTGTGATGTGCTGGGGATGACCTGATGTATGGTCTGCATGGTCACTTCATTATGATGGGCCTATTGGTGACAACCAGATATAGCTATATTGGCTTTGCTGCTTTTTCCATGTGTTTGTCCACTTGCATCTACCTAAATGCTGGTTTTCACCAGTTTTTAAGCCTTCCTTTTTGTAGTCACATAATTCCCTGAGGTTTATAGCCATATTTTGAATTTAGCTGCAATTTGGATGTGCAGAAGTGTGATTGTGTAAACCTTGTTTCCATAGGAAACCTTGCTAATAAATACCACTGCAAGGTATAGCACTTCAAAAAGCCACCAGAAGCGCAACACCGCATTTGAATTCTGCCTTTCACCACCGTTGGAGGCACTAAGTCAGACACTGCAACGCGCACCCACATGTTGGGGCATGACGGTGCCTTGGGCTCCCAGGTTCTGCAATGCCAAGTAATAACGAAGAGAAGAAGGTACTTTGAGATTCGCCTCCTGGGTATCTCTGCTCCATAAACATAAAAATGCAGACACAGTCCAACAAAATCAAAAAGCCAGGAGTTCTGTAATTAAACCAGCACTAATCTAGCACTTGCTTTCTGGTTGGACTTGGACGTGGTGCTCTGTCTTGCTGCCATTATGCATGTGCGTATATATATATATATATATATGTGCATATATACACTGCTGGGAACCATTTCCTTTTTTAGCACCTGTCTCTGACCTGCTCAGGGGTTGCTCAGGTGCCTCAGGATGTACAAGGCTGGTGGCTTGGGTCCCAGCTGTCCCCACACTAACCTCAGCCACGTCTCGTTATTTTGGCATGCTGGACTCCAGTGTTACCTCTCTTTTCACGTGTATACTCCTATTTTCCTTGTCAATCTGGATAAGAGCGGAGGCAGTGAGGGACGTGTACCATCTCTCCCTGTTTTAGGCCTTTCCTGTGGGGAAACCTTGAGATTCAGCAATGCAAACCTTTCCTATGATCAACTGAGACCTCTTTTGAAAATGTCTCTCTGGTTCTCTAGCTTTAGCTACATCCATCTCTGTTTCCAACCAAGATGTCCCCAACTCATGGCTGATTAGATTTCCCTGCAGCTTTCTCCATTAATACTTGAAGGACCTTTGAGCAAGGTAATAGGCTTACAGTACAGAACATGCAATATCTTTCTGAAAATTGCTCTTAATTTAGATTTCATTACGTTTAGGGACATTGCGTACAAATACGCGTGCAGGTTTTAGATATTCACCCTCTATTTTAACCCACAAAAAATGATCCTAATAAGCTGTACTGGCATTACTGAAATCTCCCACAAGTATCATGTAGGGCTTTGTGCATTGTCTTTGTTAGATATAATTAGCACTTTGAATGTGCACACATCAGATGGTGGCTGAATGGGAGAACTCGTTTAACTCTTCAGCTTCCACGTCGCATCCCTCTGCATGTCCTGGAATGACATTGCCAGGGAATAGCAGGCGAATTTTGAGTTTTGGTGCTGTGCTTTGCTTGCTCGATGTGGTACCAAAGCAAAAGCCCCGAGTCCATGCTTGGCTTTCTGTGTGTGGAAGTAGGCAAGGGTAAGATGGATGTTTAACAGTTAGCAGGTTAGCAGTTTTGCATTAATTCCAGCATTGAGGCTCTTTCTTTTATGTCTTTGTACCACATTGAGCAATGCTACAGTGAGTTTTAATGACCCTGGCAACACAGGGGCAGAGGAGGGCTTCCATCGGGTCTTTTAAAGTGGTCCCGTTGGGGCGCGGGGGGGTGAAGTTAGCATGGAGAGAAGCGGGCGCTGTTCTGCTGAATTCAAGATTTTTCTTGGTAGAGAGGAAAAAAACCTCTTGATATTCCAACTAATTTGCTTTTACTTTAAGGATTAGGATTTTATGGTTGACAATGGGAATCTGTAAGTAAGAGCTTCAGGCTGAGCAAAGCATGGGCTGGGTAGACAGGGCTGGGATGAGAGGAGCTGCCAGCCGTGGTCGGGGACACTGCTGCCTCCTGCTTCCTGTGGGATCTCCTCCATACCTTCCAGCAATAGTGTCCTCTGGCATTGCTTGCTTTATCCAGAGAGTGTTCGTGGAGGAAAACCCTTTGGAGTGGCAGAGGCTGGGGTTGGGAAGCCTGATGGAGGTGCCCAGCCCTGAGCAAGCCTCTGCCATGTGTTGGGTTTGCAACAGGCTGAGGAAAAAGCTTCATAGTCTTTTCTGGGGCAATAGTAGCAGTGATACCAGAAGCTAAAAGTTTGTTTCTTCACCCCAACTTGGCTCAGCCTCTGCACGGGATGGCCTGGACTTACTGACTGTGTGAGGACACCCTGCCTGGGTTGAGATGAGGGGTGTGCATCAGGCAGCTCTCCAAGGCTGATGCTCCATGTGTCTGGTCCCATGAGCTGTGTCTCAGGCTCTCCTTTCCTCCAGGTTTATGAGCAAATTGAAGCGAACTCTTGTTTTCCTCTGTTCCCTGGCTCAAACCTTAAAAAGGGTGTTTTTGTATGAAATTGAGAAGTGATTTGCATACTTCGTTTTCTTTACTCTCACAAGTCCAAACAGATCCCTTCCCGTCTCTCTCTCTTTAGACATCTGTTACTGGGTTTCTCCTTTTGTCCTTACCGAATTTTAAACCTCCCTGCCTGGGTTCCTGGAGCCTGCAGGGTGTTCCCAGCAGAGCACTGGGAGCCCAGGCGTGCGACCCCGTCCCACCAGCATCCGCCCTGGCTGGGCTGGCAGCACCGCACCGTTGGGAGGGCTCTGACCTTCTGAGGCTCCTTTTGATCTCCCGTAATAATGGCTGAAAATAGCACCAAGGGGCCCTCCTCCTTCCTCCCTCTTTGTTCATCTTATTGCTATTACAGAAAGTCGAGGCTCCTATTGGAATATCTCATGAGGTTATCTTTTATTTATTCATCACATGCATGTAACCATCCCTGCAGAGGAGGAGGCACCGCGTTTTAAAAAGGGAAGGCAGGAGCTATGCATGGTCTGCCCCAGGATTTATGCAAATATGTATATTTTTATGCCAATTTACAGTCAACTGTCTGTCTTGGTAGGGGAAAAAGTGGCAAGTCTGGCTAGAAGCCAGCGCACAAGCCAGTCATTCTCCCTGTGCTGGCTCCGTTGGCAGGGAAGGGGCTCCCGTGGATGCTGTGCCGGGGGGAGATGTGGGGTGTTCGCCTCTTGTCTGCAGCGGGTGTTCAGGGTGAGGGGTAGGTGAAAACCCCAGGGTGGGGAATTATCTCCTCCTTGCTCATTCTCCTCTGCCTGTTGCTGGGTTTTGTCTTGGCTGGGTCAATCTGCGCTGGGATGTTCTGCCTTTGAGTCTGGGCTGTAATTCCCACCCACCGGCTGCCCCAAGCCCTAAGATGCTGAAATACCTGAAATACCCAGCACAGAGCGCTCCGAGGGATAGGGGGAGCTGAGGAACTGCCTCTCATAGTCCCACCCTGTGGTTAAGTTTTCCTAGACATCCCCCCCCTTATCAGCCTTTTGTACCTCCCAGCCCCGTTAAAGCAATTGGTGAGAAAAGCCGCCAAGAAATCCGAGGCACGCTGGTCCGAGCTGCTGCAGGAAGCGCCGAATTATGTGTGAAGCTGGAAGTCTTGCAGCTGTCTTAGACGTGAAAAAAAACTTTCCATAAACATTTCTGGATGTTTTGGGGTTTTAAATGAGATCTTTAGAAGAAAAAAAAAATTAGAAGGAAAAAAATAGTATCGGGGGATGCCTGTTTAATTGGGAATTCTGGAAATCTGTCTCAAGTTATAGTTTACATTCACTATTTTAAATAACTGCAGTGGAAGAATCTGTGAATGGGACCTCTTTGAGTTTTAAGATACTAAAAATATTTCTCAAGTGATAAGAGTTGTCTCAAGCATTGGAAGTGAGCTCAGGCTCACTGCATACATACTTTAAGACATTTATTAAATCTGTGGGAGTTTTAGTCTCTATAAATGAGGAGTACTCAGGGAAGTTCTGATTTTATTTCCAATACAAATTTTTTCAATGTCTGTGCTCTAAACCTTTTGCTTTTGTCACTTTTGTTTTCAATTGAATATTTGGGAGGGATTTGTGTTTTATTTGGATTTCTTCACTCAAAACTGAGTAAAAGGATAAGAATTGCAAAAACAAGAAAGTTTGTTCTAGTCTACAACTGAAAACACCCAGAGACGGATGGACCCTGCCACCGCCCCACTTTGGAAGTCAGAATTCTAAAGGCTTTTCATTACTTTAAAGTCTTTGAAAATCCCCATAGACACCTGTGGAGGATGGGAACTGAACTCCTCATTTCAATGCTACTTTGCTATTTACTTTTTAAAAAGTACTTTAAAAACTCCTGTTAGGTACTTTATGTGCATCTCAGGGCACATAAATGTATTTGAAAGATCACATGTTAACCTGAAAGAGTCACTTACTACCTACCATTAATACACCTCCTGTAGAAAGTGCTTAGTTTTATTCGCAAAACATGCTGTGATAATTCACTACTTCTGTCTTTCCAGCATATTTTAATTTGATTTTCTAAAATGACAAGCAAATAAAGATGCTGGGTTTATATAATTTCAAATTAATCCCAATTTCAACTCAAGGACAGTTTGACAAAAATTATTAAATAATAAATATATGCCATTTTGTATTTCCTAGAATAATAAAGCATATAAAATAAATAAATTAGGACTTCAAATATAGCTTCTGACTAAGAGAATCTGGGTTATAATTGCTTGACAACACTTAGAGAATATTTTGTGTTCTCTAGGCAGCAAAAAAGTACCGAATTTAACATGAAGGCTAAATTACTGTATACTCATCGCTACACCAGTTAACAAGCATCAGGCTGTCTTCAGGAAAATAGCTAGAACTAGATAAAAATCAATGTTTAAAATTAAAGTTTCTTGTGGTTTTAAATCATGCTCAAAATTGTTGTGTTAATTAAATCTACTCTGAGTTTGGTATAAATTAAAGGGCAGGGAAGGTAATTCTTGCCTAAATTTCAGTTCTCTGTTACAAAATACTTGTGTTATGCTAACAAAGCATAACAGTCAGACAAAACCAGATAATAAGGTAAACAAATATAATAATATGGGTGCTTGCAATGTGGGCAATTAATTTCTGCATTTCCGAGGAGACTGGACTTTGTAGCCAGACTCAGACCAAAGGAGAAATCCAGGTTTGAGATCTGCCCTTGCCAGCCAAGAGCTTTTATTCCTATTTTCCCCCAGATTTCAGCATTTCAGGTGAAATACCTCTGTGTTTGATGTGGTAGAAGCCCAAGCTTTGGCAAACTTAAAATAATTAAAGGCCACTTGGGTACATCATGGGGGTGTATTTGTTGACAATCCAGGAATGACAATCTAATGCAATAATTTTATTAAGTCTTTCATGGGACTTCATCAGGGGGGTCGTTATTATCTCTGCGCCAGGTTTCTGGACTATTGAGAGTCCAGCCTCCCAGAGTCCAGCCGTGGGATGTCCCATCCCTCTGCCCTGTGGAGAATGGGGAATGCATCAGCATTTATGCCTCATGCTGATGGCAGTACTGGGGGGGATGCAAAGCTTGTCCCCAACCTTGGCTCCAATGGCTTTATGAAATTTGGATTGTCTCGATGTGGGGGAGTTAGCAGGAAGGTGACATCACCAGTGCAGATAAGGGAAACCTCTCAGGAAAAACTCCTGAAGGCAGTTAATTGCAAGGCAGCAGCAGAAGCAGGCACGGCCGAGGATGCTGCTCCAGCCAGCGCCTAAATAGCTCTTCTGCAAGACAAGAGGAAATGTTTCCTACTCATGCTGAAGGCTGATCTGTTTTCCCATCTTTCTTTACACTTAATAAAAGTGATACAAGTCTGATGGTGCCCCTTTTTACAGACTTAGAGGCAAGAAACTGTTGCTAGAGCATCTCCCAGACCCACGGCCCTTGAATAAGCAGTCCTGGACAAATGCTGCTTTCAGAGGTGGTGAAAATGCAGAGCAGCACGACCTCAGTCCTGCTGTGCTGAATTGCAAGCACGTGGGGTGGGTGAACCTGAAACCTCAGGATGGTGGGGAGATGCCTCCTGAAAGTCCTGGGAGCAGGATGGTCTGGCCCCAGTGCAGTGTTCCAGCTCCACTGCGAGCATTCCTGAGCCGGTGGGCGCTCAGAGGAGTTTGCAGAGAGAAGGTGCTGGGGTGGTGCCCCAGGCAGAAAATCCCCCTTGCTGCAAGAACAAGGGAGGAGATATCACACCCAGTGGGCACCGTCCTCCAGCACAAGCAGTTCTGACTGTGCAAACCTCACCTCCATCCCAGCAGGGCTTCCCCCTGCCACCTCCTCCCTGGGTGTGCAGGAAAATCTTCCCCACTCTTCTTCTGGCTTGCTGGGAGCAGCTGGTTCCTCTCTGCCCCCTGTGATATCTTCCCTCTGGCCGCAGCAGAGCTTTGGAAAGGGGAGGTCAAAAGATGCCGGGTTGCTTTTTGTTATTTATTTAGGGGCTTAAATTAAATGCAGGTTTAGTCCTTTCCTGTGCCTTGTACAGCAGAGAATAGAAAACCACATTTCCTTACTGTAGCCTGAGTCCTACCCTTTTGAAAATTAACTCTTGGGCATGGCTGGAATACTGTTTTCTGTGAATATTTGGATGTTTTGCAGTTGACAGGCTCTGAAGTTGTTCCCATCCTACATTAAAATAAAGCCATCTGCCAGGAGTCCTTGTGCTTTTGCCAGACCACTGAACTGGCCCATACAGGACAATTCTGGGATGGTTCTTCTGCACCTCATAAAACCCTGTTAATGCAGATGTTAGACTATCCTGACCTTTTCTTTTATGTGGCATTTCTGAGGATTTCAGTTGTATTAATGGCTACAGGAATGTATGCTTTGTGATATGGAGGGGAGAAAAAAAAAGTCTACTGGGGACTAGATGGAAACCAAATTACAACCTGCCTGGGCTGTAAGTGAAAATTAAACCGAAATTTCCCCAGGTGAAAGGCCAGCAAAGTGACTGTTCAGCTGAGCATGGCTGGGCTCTTTTCCTCTGCTTGTCACACCACTTCTTCTGCCTGGAGTCATTGCAAGACAACACAATTTGTGGTTCCATTTTCGTATGTAGACCCATGTTTATGTGCTCTTTGCGTTCTTTGTTATTGCTGTTTTGGTGGTGACTAACTGCCTGAGTGTAATTAAGCCCTGAACGGTTAGGGTGAGGGGAGGGGAAAAAAAGTAATAAAACAGTAGCTGTGACATTCATCAAACTCTGCAATTTATTATTTTAAGTGTTGGTGAAAGGTAGTGGATAGCCTGAGAAAAGTCCTGTGTGTACCTTCCAATTACTGTGCCTTATCTCTGGTCTAGAAGAGCGTGTCCCTAAGAGCCCTCAGTGCACAGAAACATGTATTTTCCCTGTATGTGGTCACTGTGGGGCTGTTTAGCAGCAGTCCTGAATCCTGGGAGGGTAAGAACTGAGGACCACCAGATCAAATCGGCACCCAAGAGCTATTACTCTGTTTTTCTGTTTCATCTTGGATAGGATGAAGGGTTACCAATAACTAAATGGTGATGAGCAGACTCCATTTGTGTCTCCCAAACGCAACTTCTCTAAACTGTGGCACTAGTGTAAATAAAAAAAAACCACACCCAAGCCAACAGCTGATGGATGAGACACATTCGTGCTCCATGGTGTCGCTGTGTTGCAGAGACAGTGCACACAGGAGGAAGAGCTGGGTTAATTTTAGGCTTGTGGACCAACAAATTGCTAACCAGGGCTGAGCACAGTTGTGGTTGATGGTATGGGAGCCGGAGAGAAACCAGCCCGAGTTGCAGACACCAACCTGTGTTTTCAGGGCTATGTTTTTTTTTTTTTTTTCCTAACGGCTAAGATTGTTTCACTTATTAATTGGAGAAACTTGATGGAGAAGCCCACACCACCACTCCCTGCTCTGGAGAATATGAACCTATTTTATAGTGCTTGACATTACTTAGTAATCAGATTTAAGAAAACTGAAATATGGCATAAAGAGGCATTCCTGAAGTTCATTAATAAAAAATGGAGAGATCATTAAAACATCTCTCCTGGAGGAGATCCTCTTAATTTCAGAGACGTAGCAGATACAGAGGGTATGCTGTGTTACTTCCCTCACACCTCCTGGTAAATTAATGTTTCAGAGCCCTGCAGACTTCATGGCTACTGGGAGCACAAACAAGCTAAAATCGTTATTTCAGGTTAGGAGAAATGTTGCATGTTGGAAATTAAAATACTTCCTCTGTGGTTTGCCTGTAACTTGTAACTTATGTTTCTCCTGACATTCATAAAAACGAAAGCTCTAGTTACTGTATTTAAATAGCAATATTAAAATATGGAGCAGTTTAACTAAATTACTCTGTTAAATGGAGAACTTATTTCTCTTGAGAAGTGCAAGATAGAGACCTGTCTTCACAGGTACCAAATCTCCCTGGGCTGGTTCCTGGATTGTCCTGGGAGATCCTGGTTGGTCTGGGCTTTGAGAAAGAAGTGATGTTTCAAACCATGCCCATAGCATCATGCTTCAGCTGGCAAACTGCTGACAAGACTTCATTTGTCATCATACCTTGACGAACCATGCCAGGCACTGTTTGTGTGTGTATTTTAAAAGCACTTGAGATTTATTTTTTTTTCTAGGATATTAGTAATCTATCTATTAATGGTTGGTTATTTTCTCTGCTTGATCCTGCTGCATAAGATTCAGTAGTTCCCAGCTGAGCATGTTCCGAACATGTATGCCATAAATTTCAGAACTAGCATGCCAGGATGCACAATTTGGAGTATGGTCTTTACTGAGGTCACAAAACCCCAGGTATGTTAAAATCTACCTGTGGGACTGTAATAGGCGCCAAAGTACTTGTCTCCTGCAGCCATGCTCTGACTTGAAGGCTTCTCTCTGGTAAGACTGAGCCACGAGGTCTGTATTCAAAAAGAGGGCAGGCAGAGAATACGCACTGAGCAATTGATTCTGGTTTATCTATCAAAAAAAGTTTGAATTTTGGTAAGTCAGATACCATGTAGTTTAGTAAGAGTGGATGTCATTAGGCAGACTGTGATAGGCAATTAAATATAGAGACTGTGCACAGTGCTGCTGTGCTCATCTGGAATAAAACATCTGCAACAGTTTTGTTAATACAAAGTTGATGGCATTTGGACCTAAGAGAAGTTAAAGCTGTGATATCTGTGACACATAGTGTCTCTTGAAGTTCCTTACAAACATTAGATACACACTGTTATTGCAAACTGGGGTTTAATTTTCCCCTTTTATGACTAGTGTCCATCTCCGGTTTAGGCTAAGTTCTCCCTTAGAGGAAGAAGGAACCCAAGCCCAAGGTGACACCTCACCGTGAGGCATGCAGGAACACTCACGCGTTGCCCTTTCAGCTAATTTTCAGGTGTTCTGGACAGAGAAGGTTTGAGCAGCCCACCCACAGGTACCCTGGGCTTGACCCTTCTTGCATTTTTTAGATAATGATATTTTATTTAGGGATGCAGCTGGGTGACGGCCAGGTGAGAAGCTCTCTGTAATGAAGTCAATCTTAGGTCTGTGCAATGGAACCTGAATGTCTTGGCAAAGCTAGAGCTGAAAGTGTAATTAATATATCATATTGTGCAATGTATTTGTAATATATGTGTATTGAAAGCTATGGAACACAACTATTTCTCACTTCTTTTAGTGCACACCCATTCCAGCCTGGTCTTATTGCAGGGCACCTATGGGAGAGCAACCCTTTCTCTTTTTTTTTTTTGTCTTTTCTCCTGTACTTTGATACCAATTATGAGTGACATTTCAGTTGGCAAAGTATTTGCAGTGATGATGCTCTGGATAATAGACATAGTAAAAAAAGCCCAGGAATAATTTTCGTGTTCCAGACTGGAGTCTGCAGCACCGAGAAGTTAAAAATAAATAAATAAGCAAAAAAAAGCAAATTCGGGAATTGCATGCTGAGAACATGTTCTGTGGAATTACTAAGAAAGAAGCCCATGAGGTCAATTGAGTAGAAATGCGAGTTAAGACAAAACAGTTCTGAATTAGTAGCTGTCAGGAGAGAGCTAGTTTGGCAGAAAATGTTAAACTAGAAGGAGTCTTCGCCAAGAAGGAGTCATGAGTAGACTCATTAGCACACGAGGAAGATGGGTTTCCACTAAAAGGTATTTTTAACACGGGAAAGAATTAAATCCTTCTCCTCAGATTCCTGAATTTGAGGGTCAGATTTCTGCCCCAAACTCTGGGACATCACTAAACTCAGCTGAAATGCAGGAACATCATATGAAACATCTCAAGCTGGAACAGGCTGCCCAGGGAAGTGGTTGAGCCACCATCCCTGGAGGTATTTAAAAGACGTGTAGATGTGGCATTTAGGGACACGGTTTAGTGGTGGGCTTGGCAGTGTTAGGCTTATGGTTCGACTTGATTATCCTAAAGGTCTTTTCCAACCTAAATGATTCTATGACTCTAGTCTATGAAATGAATAGTGAAGGAGGCTGAGGGTTGGAAAGGAAACCAAGATGGGTAAAGTCTTGCTTTAAATGACGATAGAAAAATGTTCTGAATCAGAGTACAGTCATCAAACCAACTCCAGGCTCTAAAATACCTGAAACCTTTTGGAGTCCGCATTAGTATTTGCTGGCAGCATCTTTAATTGCAATAGGAAATCAGTTTAGTGATGATTTGGACAGAAAGATGGTATTGCTGGAAGACACAGAGGGCTGATTGTCTTGACTTGCATATGTGTTGCCAGTCATAACTTTTGCAGAATGGGAGCAAAATGCAATTTAATGAGCGAATTGGTGTTCTCATTCACTTTTCCACATACTGGGTGGCTGTTCTACTGTGTGAAGAAGAGGACCTAAGAGGAGAAACAAGGTTCTACAAGAGATCTGGGGCCAGTTCACACATTCTTGTGGTGCCCCATGGTGATGGAGCCGAGGTTAGGGAGGAGAGAAACCATTCAGTGGGAGGTTAAGTTTCAAGCCATCTTTGAGGCCATTAGATCCTCTAGGCTGATGTCCAGCAGGCGACAAGCCGTTACGGGGCACTCAGATGCTCTGTCTTGCAACTAAAGACTTTACCTGACCTCACAGGAGATGATGAGTTGTCTTTCTCTGTCCCTCCTGTCCTTGGAGCTGTAGTACCATCAGCAGGCAATGCTTGTACACAAACAGCCCCACAATAACTTGCATTTGTGAGCATTTTCTCAATAAATACTTTTTTTTTTCCTCCCATAAATTAGCAGCCACAGTAAAAGCTGATAGTGCCCCCAAGGAGGAGTGGAAATCGAATGGCCCGGGGTAGGGAGTGAAGCTCTGCCCATTTCAGATGTGCAGCCATAAATCACTTTATACCAGTTGGGAAGCTGCAACCTCAGATGAAAGCATGTCATTTGATTAGGTGACAAATACCTAACTGATCCCAGAAAAAGCCCAGCCAGGCTGTGTGTGCTCGTGGTCGGACAGGCTGCAAAAAAATACGTATTTATGTTTCACAAAAGGTCTCAAAAATGTGAATGTGAGAAGCCCTAAAAGCAGATGAAAGGAAAGTGAAGCTTGGCACTCAAAATAGCTCACCATTTCTGGGTATGGCAGCCCAGCCTTTGCACGTGGGCTGGGAGCAGCAAGTGGTCTTGCTGGTGAACAAGCCACCTGCTGCGCGTTGTTTCACTGAATAACATACATTATATGCATATATATGTGTATGCATATCTATATATACACACACACGCATGCCTGCATGGATGGGCATATATATGTATATAAATTGATTCTCCTGAAAAACACGTAGTGAAACGTAATATGTGAAAAATTGCGACATGCTATAGAGCAAGGGTATCCCAGGCTGTGCCCGGGACGCTGCTGCTGAGGATGGGAATCGCTGAGCCCCAGCCAGCAGCGTGGAGGTCTCCTGCCAGACCCTTGGGCTTTGCGTGGTCAGCACAAAACCCCAGGGCTCACACGCAGCCTCTGCAGGGTTTTGACACCACTGATGTCTCCTTCAAGCTTGAAGGAGAACGAATCATAGGATGGTTTGGATTAGAAGGGACCTTGAAGCCCACCCAGTGCCACCCTCTCTGCCCTGGGCAGGGACACCTCCCACCAGCCCAGGTTGCTCCAAGCCCCCTCCAACCTGCCCTTGAACCCCTCCAGGGATGGGGCAGCCACAGCTTCTCGGGGCAACCTGGGCCAGGCTCTCACCACCCTCCCACCAAACAAGTTCTTCCCCACATCTCAGCTCCATCTCCNGGAGCCTTCTCTTCTCCAGGCTGAACCCCCCCAACTCTCTCAGCCCCCCCTCCCAGCAGAGGGGCTCCAGCCCTCCCAGCATCTCCGGGGCCTCCTCCGGCCCCGCTCCAACAGCTCCATGTCCTTCTGCTGTTGGTGGCCCCAGAGCTGGAGGCAGCACTGGGGGGTGTCTCCCCAGAGCGGAGCAGAGGGGCAGAATCCCCCCCCTGGCCCTGCTGGCCACGGGGCTGGGGATGCAGCCCAGGGTGGGGGGGGTTTCTGGGCTCCATTGCATGTTGAGGGGCGTGTGGAGCTTCTCACCCCCCAACACCCCCAAGTCCTTCTCCTCAGGGCCGCTCTCCATCCCATCATCCCTCAGTCTACCAATACAGGGGATTGTCCTGTCCCAGGTGCAGGACCTCGCACTCTGCCTGGTTGAACTCCAGCCCTCTCCTCCAGCCTGTCCAGGTCCCTCTGGATGGTGTCCTGTCCCTCTAGCGCATCAACTGCCCCTCTCAGCTTGGTGTCACCTGCAGACTTGCTGAGGGTGCCCCCATCCCACTGTCTNCCTTGAAGCCCACCCAGTGCCACCCTCTCTGCCCTGGGCAGGGACACCTCCCACCAGCCCAGGTTGCTCCAAGCCCCCTCCAACCTGCCCTTGAACCCCTCCAGGGATGGGGCAGCCACAGCTTCTCGGGGCAACCTGGGCCAGGCTCTCACCACCCTCCCACCAAACAAGTTCTTCCCCACATCTCAGCTCCATCTCCACTCTTTCAGGGTCAAACCCTTCCCCCTCCTCCTAGGGCTCCCCTCCCTCATCCAGAGTCCCTCCCCATCTCTCCTGGAGCCCCTTGAGGGACTGGAAGGGGCTCTAAAGTCTCCCTGGAGCCTTCTCTTCTCCAGGCTGAAACCCCCAACTCTCTCAGCCCCCCCTCCCAGCAGAGGGGCTCCAGCCCTCCCAGCATCTCCGGGGCCTCCTCCGGCCCCGCTCCAACAGCTCCATGTCCTTCTGCTGTTGGTGGCCCCAGAGCTGGAGGCAGCACTGGGGGGTGTCTCCCCAGAGCGGAGCAGAGGGGCAGAATCCCCCCCTGGCCCTGCTGGCCACGGGGCTGGGGATGCAGCCCAGGGTGGGGGGGGTTTCTGGGCTCCAGCGCANGTTGAGGGGCGTGTGGAGCTTCTCACCCCCCAACACTCCCAAGTCCTTCCCCTCAGGGCTGTTCTCCAGTCTTTTTCTCCCCAGCCTCTATTTATGTTTGTGCTTAATATAATTAATAGTATTATATATATACCATATATTAATAGGGAATTATTTGGCTATATCTGAGTCTTAAATATCCATGTGTATAATATACATAGTGTATTGCATGTTCCAGTTCCTTTGAGATTCTGGTGTCTTCCTGCAGAGCACAGAAAGAACTCTCCAAAGTGCTCACAAACTGTTGAAAAAGGTGGTTTCCAACCTCCCTGCTCTAAACTGTCAGGGGTTGGCTTGTGAGCTGCTTTGGGAGGGTTTCCCTGGGGACGCAGGAGGAGAGCTGTGTCCTGCCCTGAGCTGGAGGTTTCTGCAGAGACCTCATGCCAGCCCTGCAGGTACCATGTTTGGACCGGGTCTGTGCTTCCAGCTGTGGTCTCAGAGAGGGGAAGATTTCTAATCCCTCGGGAGCAGCCAGCATTTCACAGAGGAAAGCTTCACCCTCCATTAGGCAGAGGTTTTTCCCTCCCATCTGCAAAGTGCAAAACAGGATTTTGAATGTTAAAAGAAATGTGATTTTTTTTACCCCTGCAGTTGGTTGCACCTCTGAATCATGGATTTTCATAAAACACCAAATTTTGTGACATTCTGGGTAAAATTTGAAGTTGTGACTATATTAATAAGTTCAGCTGGCTTCACACTCTACTACCACTTGGCCGAAGTTGATTTAATCGGCAGAAAGCACAAAAGACTATGGCGCCATGAATTTTTTTGACATTTAATTTGAAAGTTAAATTCTACTCATTTGATTCCTTTCTGCTTTGCAATTTAAAAAAAATTTAATTGTGTGTATGTGTATGATGTTGATAACAATGGATTTTTGCTTTTGGAGATGTGTTTGTATTTACCTGCTCAAGCAAAAAAATGGGGTGTAGCTGAAGATACTCATCTTTCTTTGTCAGGGTGATCTGGTTTTATTGCCCCAAGCCAAACTTCATGTTTTAACATATTACTCACAGTAATGGTATTTTGAGGGTCTTCCCATGTGCTGTATACAGCAGGATTGACAGAAGCGAAATTGGCTTCTGATTCTTTTATCATTTCACATGACAAACTTATTCAGAGGAGATGCTTTAAAAAAATACTTTACAAATTGGGACATTGTCTCCTTATTTTGCTGTAACTGCTCAAAGGATTTGCCATGGGGTAGGTAGGACAGAGGGAGCTGACAGCCCCCTAGCATGCTCAAAGTAGTGCAGATTTTAGCTGGAGGGAGAAGTGTGAAACCTTTCATCTTGTAATGAATTCTTTTCTCATCCCACCCTGCCACCCACCAACAGAAAGTTTTGGGTCTTGCCACTGGTACAAAATGATTGGGGGGCTTTCCAGGGCTCATTTTAGAAAGATTTTTTCTCTTTTTTCAACTTTGAATACCATTTACGAAGAAAAGAGATGAGTAGTCCTTGCTCCAAGGAGATCACAAAGCTTCCCATTCTCAAGGAGAGTTTCCTCCAGTCTCTGCTCCCAGGATCATCACAGCCTCCCTGGCTGACCACAACTGGGCTTTCCAGCATCTTTTTTGCTCATCTTCCCCATCATCAACTGGACCTTGTGTACCTCCTGCTGAAAGGAGATACGGGTACTTGCTGGTGCTTGGAGACCCCAGGCAGATGACACAGATGAGCTGTTGGGCTCCAGTTATTAATAGTTTCAGGAATTGCTATTAATACACTTGCAGCAGCGGCGAGCCATACTCCTGCAACATGTGACAACACACTAAATTTAAACAGGTTAAATTAATTTCAGCATTAGAAGTAATTTAAATTTAATTATTCATTTAAAAAACATGGGACCTGTTAAGCGGCTGCCCATCAGGCAGAGCTGTCAGGTCCCGGTTCCTCCGCTTTCCCACAGTTGCTGTTGCCTTTCCACAGAGGCACGAGCACTCTGCTCCCCAAAGCCAACGCGCAGCAGCTTTTGGCGCTCAGAGACCAGAGCTTCTGCCTAATTAAAAGTTTCTGATATGTGTATTTGGTGTTTGGAGAGCAGCAAAGCAGTGGCACAGCCACGGCAGCACTGTAAAAGATGAAACTCAAAGGAACAGTAGGGAAAAAATTAATATTTTAGAGTGTATGTGTGTGCAGAAGCACCTTCCAGTGCTGTGTAGAGGGAGTCAAGCTTTGAAGTGCCTTGATGATGGATCTTTGCTTGTCAACGAGCTCTTGTAACTTTAGCAGTTTTAAAACTTTATTATATTTTCAGTTTGCCAGCGGAGAAACTAGAGTGAAGTGGTTTGAGCTGGGAAGGGGAGGAGGGAACGTGAACAGAGTCTGCAAGCAGCTGGTGCAGGACCCTGGAGAAGATTTGGCAAGGTGATGGTGGTGTAATGTGAAGTTTGGCCAGCAGTCCATCAGGCTCTCCTGCCAGGTCATCGCTTGCCCAGTTGCTGCCGTCTTCCCCTACAGAAACAAGCCTTTAATTCCCTGAAGACAGCGTGTATTGCAAAACCTATTTTTGATATTTCTGGATCCAATTTACTTTGATAAAATGCATGAGATACCTGTCAAACAGTTGCCTTCATTTTTCACACTTTTTTGGCACTTGCTAACAGTCACTTTTGTAAGTTTATTGACAAGACAAATGGCTGGCATGACAGCACCTAACCCCTTTCCTTGTTTTATTTATCGAACAGTTAAAAGTTTTCCTTTTAAAAAAACCCCACACCCACAACCAAAAAACACAACAAAAACCCTGCCCTGAGGCATTTTTCCCTTTTTGCATAAGGTCACTAAATACAGTTTGGTTTTCCTCTCAAATAGCCAATACTCTGGGGAAGTCTATGCAATTAAAAAGAAAAACTAAACATTATTGTTACCGGTGTTGAGAAATGAAAGGTGTGACAGTAACCTGCAGGGAATTGCGTTTGAAGCTGGGAAAAGTATTGTTGTTTTACCCTTATTACTTTTACTCTGGGAGATGAATTGCGTTATGAGGCATTATTTTATGGTGAGACTGTTCCTGCCAAGCCCATCTGTGGCTGTTTCCAAGCTGCTCTCTTGAAAACTTCTCATTCTCAGGACTCGATATTGCAAATTGTTAAGGCTGTGTTAATCATTTCGGAAATCCTGTTGAAATGACTTCTCCAGCAGGTGCGAGGCATGCTTGGGTGTTTGAGTCCTTAACCTCCGGTTTCAGTGTAAAACTGCCCAAGTTCCTCCTCTGCCTCTAGTCTTTTGGGGTGTTTTAGGGTTATTTGTAACCTGGGTTAGGTCAGTGGTTGGTTTATAGGTGGGCAGTGATCAGTGACACAGGAAAGCTCAGCAGCAAAGGTGCTGACACTCTGCTTAGCTACTGTAGGCAATTATCTTTTGCTTCTTGTTACTCTTAGTCCTTTATCCAGTGTGAAGTGGTAAAGACCCATCAGTTTTCACTGATTTCCAGATTAATAGTTGTGGTTTGATTTTTTTTTTTTAATTTATTTTATTTTTTAATTAATCCAAGCTGGGAGAGATGGGATGACAGAGAAAGTATGTGCAGAGATAGTATGTGAGAATTTAAAATGTCTTCTTGGAGAGAGCCTCCACTTTCAAGAGAGCTTATTCCTAACCTAAACCAGCTGCTGCTGCATTTAAAGAAGGGAGCAAAGCGAATGAAAACCTCCTGTCTTGGAAGATCAGAAGGTTAGGGAAGATGGTGTCAGTACACTTTTATTAACCAAACGCCAGAGTTTCTTTGGCTGCTGATGTCCTTGAAGTTTAGACATGGGATTGGGTCAATATTTGGATGGAAAACCTCTAAGGGAATCTCCAATACCTCATGAAGCACGTGGCTTCCTACAACATTAAATGGAGTGGGCAGGATGGATCATAAATTTGCACCATCATATTGCAAAGAAATAATTTTGAAAATATGAAAGCTTTGTGTTACTGAATCATTACAGTGCAGGAAATAGCACGCATGTGGTGCATTTTACTACCCTGCTGCCCTGCCTCGGTTTTGGGGATGGCTCTTTTTACCTACCATTACCAGCTCTGGTGATAATTGATTTATTGCGTGTTGGCTACTTTTGTCTGGAGCATGAGGAACCTTTGGTCCAGCCAGATATTAAAGTGGGAAGCGCAGCAAGTGGTGGGGTACACCAACCTGTGAGGGTCCACCTGGAGCTGGAATAGGACATAGGTCCTCAGCCCTGGCTCCGGGACACCTTTGTATGGCTTTTAAACCCTGCAGAAAAGAAACATGGGGTTTTTCATGCTTTCCTGCTAGATTCCCTTTTTTTGGTTTGTGGGTTTCCTTCTATTTTTGAGGTGGAGGGAGCTGAAGCGCCAATTTGAATGTCTCTTGTTAACTGTGATTTGACCTCTTCCTATGAACAGCATTGTATAAATATTATTACTTGGCAAATGAACTGAAAAAATGGCTGTGTTTCAAAAGTAATTTACAGAAAGTACTCTTACAAAGTACTCTTACTCTCTTACAAAGGGGAGACCTTCTCACTCTCTACAACTATGTGAAAGGAGGGCATAGCCAGGGGGGGTTCGTCTCTTCTCCCAAGTGACAGGCAATAGGACAAGAGGAAACAGCCTCAAGTTGTGCCAGGGGAGGTTTAGGATGGATATTAGGAGACATTTCTACACTGAAAGGGTTGTCAGACCTTGGAACAGGCTGCCCAGCGAAGTGGTGGAATCACCATCCCTGCAGGTATTTAAAAGCTGGGCAGACGTGGTGCCGAGGGACACGGGTTAGTAATGGTTTTATCGATGTTGGATTGTTGTTTGGACTCGATCTGAAAGGTCCCTTCCAACCCAGACAATTCTATGATTCTATGAATTCCACAGAGTGCCTGTTTCAAGGAGGCACATGTGATTTCTGCAGACGAGTGTGTGTCCGTAGGGATGGGCACAGGGAAGATGCAGAATGCTGTAGCCCACTGCCTCTCTGTGAAGAGATGCAGACCCTGGATGGACAGCAGGGCTAAAAACTCTTCACATGAGGATTGTGTCCCAGAGTTGTTATAATGACAGCAGAGCAGGACCTCTGTGCTTCTCAGTATCATTTTGCCCTCCTATAGATGACACTGACTTGTACGAAGTTCTCTTCAGGTGTACAAATGCCACAGAAGAACCAACAGGAACAGTCTTAGTTGCAGTTGTAGTAGTATTAACTTTTTCTTTAACTTTTTTCTTTCTTTCTTTGAAATGTGAGTCCTCAACTTCCTTTAACAGAGCTCTGATTTTGGAGTAAATTTTGGCTTTCTCATCTTCTCAGATCTCAGAAATGTCCATTATTTTGACAGTAAGTCAGCCAGCAGAGAGGAACCAAGCCATGACACTGAATGTTTCCTTTTGAAAAGAGTCCTAAGTATTCTTTGTAGACACTTTTGAATTATATCCATGAATTATATCAGTGGAACTAAAGATTATTCTCAGTAAATCTCACTTCTGTCAGAGGTACTTGAATAAATTGTATAGCTGGATGCATTTAAAAATACTTAGTAACACTTATAGCAGTGTTAGAAATAAAAAGATGGGTAATAGATTGTAATTTCCTCTCATTTCAAACATGTATTGTTTGTAAACATCATATACGAGAGACTGGAATGAATATGGCATTTGCAAATGAAACATTTGTGGCAGAACTAAGAGTATGATGCAGTCTGTACATTCATTTTCACGTGCAAGTTGCTTTAGGACTGTCGCAGTACAAATTACACAGAGTAGTTGGCTGGCTGGTTTCTGTACTTTTATCTTTATCATTCTGTTTATGCCCCTTTGTCATCACCCATCATTTGTTACTAATTGTTCAAACCCTGTTTTGATGGCAGGACTATTAATTTATTCACGGGGTAGAGGATCACCAAGAGGTTAATCTTCAGCACAGTCCAGCGATTCAACAAGACATCGCTGCTGCTGTTACTCTGCTTTGAAAGACCTGATGAGCAAAGAGCAATGTCAAAAATAAATATCCATTTTCTTGGGAATTTTTAATGACCTGTTTCTTTAGAGAGGGAAGCAGAGCATGGCTGCCATGCGTTTAAGCCGGAGCCTTCAGTCAGGCACAGGCATTGTAGTCTGGGACCTCAGAAATTAAGAGAAAGCACCCTTGGAGGGCCAGAAATGAAAAGTTTGGCTTCAGCAACTTCTAATTCCAAACTCAGGCCTTCAGAGTGAAATCTAACTCCCAAGCCAATAAACTAGCTGGTTTTTTTCTTCCTTTTGTCTCCTAAATGATACCTCTAGCTTCACCTCTAGTGCAACACTTGCAAGCTAATATTTTATTTAACTTTCCTTCAGCCACAGCTGGACTCACCTGGATTAGGGTCAGACAGGAGGAAGCAGAGATTTTTCCATGCTGTAATGTTATTTTTGACCCACAGATGTACTTTGCTGGAAGCATGGTAGGAAGTATGTCATCCTCTGACAAACCACTTGCTCACAGCCAGTGCTGGGGTGGATTCCTGTTTCAATGGGCTGGGGCTCTTGGCCATCAGTTTAGTTGAACGTGACTTTCAGAGTGAACACGGAGTTTGACTAGACTCAGCTGCAAAATATTAACAGAAATTGAGATAAGGAAAAAAAAAAAAGCAAGCTGGTTTGCTGTTTCCAATGGTCAAACTCCAATGAATGTCAAGCACCATATTGTGCAAATATTCATCTTGATGAATAGTGGGATGCTTGATACAGTTTTGAATTTAATTGGAATATTGTCTTGATCCAAGCAGGATATTATCTGGAATAACAAGTGTTGGACACAAAGGAAACCGTGTGAAATCTTACCTAAAATATTTAACAGTAGTGTTATTTTGTTCCTCCTAAATCAAACAAACCAGTTGAATTGTTTATCTTTGAGCCATGCAGAAGAAAAGGGGATGCCAAATATGGTTTAAATCTTTTGCTCGCACCAAGAATCTGTCCTCTGAAACACTTTCTGATGAAAACAAAGGCTTTTTGCTGGGCTCCAGATCAGTGTAGTCTGATTGGTTTGTCTTTGCTCCAGGTTTGGATTTGGTTTTGGCTTGGCTTGACTTTGGCTTTCACAGCAGGGCAGTTGCTTCCCCCACCATCATTGATGTTTATTCCTGACAATCTTGTTGAAACTTACTTGTTTCCTCCTTGTTCCATTGTGGTTTTTTCAAATATTATTCACCTGCATAGGGTTACACAGGGCTAACTTCACTACAAACGTTGTTTATAAAGTCGTGGAGGAACCACACTCATGCTCCTTGTTCTGGAGATGATGGGGACAGCATGTTCTTGTTGCCTGCAGGTGATCGTAGCTCATGATGAGGCTTTGCTGTGAGCCCAAACCCTGGGGTGACCAAGGCTCAGCTGTTCAAAGCCCTCTCTGACCCAGTGCCAAGATTTTCCAGTGGACTTCTTGCCAAAGAGACCAGGTTTTGTCTTGTAACTTCTTGCCTTTGCTCTTGTAGGAGAGAAACGTTGAAGACGATGCCAGACTTCCAGACTAAATCCAATCCTTGGCTGTGTTATCTCCATTTGATCTTGTGCCAATATTGTCCTTGAAATAACTGTTCTCCTCTCAGCTTGCATTTCGCTAGGTCAAACAAACTGTCCTCTTTTAGTCTTCCCTTGTATTATATGGTTTCCATTGCTTCAGTGATCATTGTTACAGTTCTCTGCACCTTTGCTGGAAATCATTTCTCTGAGATGTGGTTAAAAGGATTTCAGGTGAGGTCACATGAGGGACTTGTACAGCAGAATGGATATCTCCTTCTGTTGAATGTGTCTTGCAGGGTATATTTTAACAATGGATTTTCTTTTTCTACTTCCTCTTGCTTACCTTCACCCTTTGGTGCACATGAGTTTCTCTTTCCAAAGCCTGTTTTTCTAATCAAACACCTCCCCGCAGAATTTCCCCTGCTTCGTTTTCTTATGAACATGCTCATTTTCTGCACCATGAAGCTCCAACCTGGTCCTAGTGCTCTTCAGAGTCCTTCTACTTCCCCTGTGTGAAATTTCATTTTTCTTCATTGACAATACTTCCTTGCTTCATACCCTCAGCTATTTTACTCAGAATCCTCCTGCTTTGTATTATGAAAATTTTACATTAAATTGGTCTGGAGACCAATTCTGGAGCAGGTCCAATGGTGATCCTGGTTTAATCATCCTGTTATTGGAGAAAACTCTGTGAGACTTCCTGATGACCGATTTCTTATGTCTTTTACAATTCTGACTGCCATCATTCCAGCTGGATGCAGGATTACGTGGCATTATGGCAAATATTTTAGTCCAATTTCAAAAATTGGGCAAGGCGATAGTAAGGATTACCCACTTGATAAAGAAAAGAAAAGAAAAAGGAAAAAGAAAGCAGGAAAGAAAGTAGAATATTCGGTAGTAAAACAATAAATAGTGTGGACACAGGTTTTATCTGGCAGATTGTGCAGCGGAGCAAAATTTGCCACAAAACCTGAGGGAGCGGGTGTGCTGGGTGGGAAAAGGACAAGCAGGGGGTGACGTCTCCAGGACAGGGCAGACAATTTATTCGACTCCATACCTCTGGGACGGAGTCAGGCCGGCATCTGCCATTTCCCCCGAGTGTGATGGTCTTGAGTTATTTAACTCTAACTTAATTGTTTCTGCAATGGATGGTTTCATTAATTTCTTTCCAGTGCCTGTTGCTACGGGGAGCCTGGCTGTTTAGCTGGAAATAAAACAGGTATCCCCTGATAAAGTTGGTAATAACAGGCCTTCTGAAAGCCAAAATGTGGATTCTTTGTAGATATTAATGATGTCATATTTATTTATTGCCATGCTAATCTAAGGGTATTAAAACAGTTCATAAGGACTGGCCATATCTTTCAGTGGACCAGCTGGTCAGCCTGATAAAAATAGGCAAGTTTTTAATAATGCTGGTCCATTTATTTCAGTTCCGGTCAGTTTAGTTGGTCTAATATAAAGATGCAAATTCTTACACACTTGAATTCTCCTGTATGCTGGTCACTTCCTGATATTCATGTAAAATGCATGGTTTTTTAATGTGAATGATCAACATTGCCTTCCTATCTCTGACTGGTAAAATCTACCAAGCCAGTGTTTACTCAACCTTTTAAAATACATTTTTTTTTTGAGCTACTACCTGGTACTACCATTCAGCTCATCGCTGAACTCATTTTCTCTAGGGTTAATGAGAACAAATCCTTTGAACTCACCAGTTATTTCTGTCTGATTTGGTGCAGGGCTCATTCTAACTGCCTTTTCAGTGAAATTGGTTATATAAATTATCAAGGGTCAGACTATGAAAAAGTTTGATTAATTAGAAATTCAGAACTTGGCCTTTGGCTAAAATGTAATTTTCTTTCTTTAAGCCCAACTTGAAATGAATTCTTATTGCAGGTTTTAATCTAAAAATTCACAAGTTTTCTTAGCTCTTATTTTCTACTGTTTAAAAAACAATGCAATGAATTAAATGTGTAGAAGTATCTGAAAAAGGAGCTTAAACATGGATGAATTCTGCCGTCAGGGTGGGGACTGTTGCCCTTGTTGTAGAGTGAAGGGCTGCCTGGGACAGGTGTTTATCACCTGAGGTGAGCTATCTTAGGGCAGAGCCCAACTCTGTAATCCTTCAGTGGATTGTAGATGAGGGTCCAGTGTCTGTGCTGGTACAAGTGCCGGGTTGTGGACCTGCCACAGACACCTGAGCATCTGTGCCACTGAATTGTCCCTAGCACAGTTTTGGTCCAGACAAGGTCTCTCTTGCAGACCAAGCCTGGGCTGGGTTCAGGGGAAGGCATGAGCCAGGGACCACCCTTAGGATGTAATTCAGACCTGTAGCTTGGGCTGTCCCAGCCTCCAAATTGTTACTGGTTTTGGCCGACCATCCGACCATCCTTCCTCACGGTTGTACCTGGATACACCCACATCTCCATGACAAGGATCTGACCACTTCCAGTGTTCAGCCTTCTGAGATATTGCAACCCTGAGCCAGCAGCACATCCCCACTCTGGGCAAATGTTAAAGTGCAAGGTGTGGACAAAAGCACTGTACCCCAGTTTTCCTAACCTGATGAGTATGGAAGCCTAGGACAAGAGGAAATGACCTCAAGCTACACCAGGGGAGGTTTAGGATGGATATTAGGAGAAATTTCTTCACTGAAAGGTTATCAAGCATTGGAACAGGCTGCCCAGGGAAGTGGTGGAATCGCCATCCTTGGAGGTATCTTAAAGACAGGGAGACGTGTTGCTGAGGGACATGGGTTAGAGGTGGTTTTGTCAGTATTGGGTCGATGGTTGGACTCAATGATCTGAAAGGTCCCTTCCAACCGAGATGATCCTATGATTCTATCTTTGCTGCTGTGTCAGAAACATGTTTACCTCTGCAGCAGAGCAGAATTTGCATGTATACCCACAGAGCAGTTGAGGTAGTGGCTCTTTTTCTCTAAATGAAATTTCTGCCCAAGGGTTTTGCTGCTTGGCAAGCCATTTCTCAGCAGGGGAACACAGCACAAGCCAGGAGGCTGAACTGTGCAGGAGGGTAGAAAGGCAAACACTGCACAACTTGCAGGTCTGTGCACTGGCCCTTGCTCCAGTGCAGCAACAGAAGATAAACACAGACCCCTTTTGGGATTTAAAAAAAACCCTAACAAGAAAAAAGAATATCCCAAATTATTTAAAGGCCAGGCTTTTTCAGAATTTTTACAACTAGGACTACCTTGGCGATGGCTCTTTGGGATCTATGGTAACTCCAGCCCCAACCAAGACACTGGGACCATGGGCTATCCAGCCCAGTGCTTATAGCAGAGAGTTGAGTCAGAACCTGCAGACTCTTTTCCTGCTAACTCGAAACACACCTCTCCAAACCCTTCCCCTCTCCATCCCTCTGCTCACGTGTTTTTGAGCAGATGATTCTGTGATAACGCAATGAGGTATCATTAACCTCTGCAGTGTGTTTTGGTGTTCAGAAGGGAAAGCACTGCCAAGGTGAATAGTTTTTTTGGTACTTCTTTTTAATCATCACTGTGTTGAATGCAAGGCGAGGGACCAGTATTCCTGATGATGCAGGATGATCAGGCGGGAGAGGGATGTAGAACCCCAGGAAGGTACTGCAGGGCCGGCTGCCTTCTGTCGTGCTTTAACCCCCTTTGGGACAGGAAAGCAATACACTCGCTATTCCAGCTAAATGATTTTATAATCACCCCCGGCCTTCGTTTTATTCTTCTGCCCATTCACTATTTTAATTATGATTTTTTTCTCCCTGGGCAGTAAAACCTCTTGGATTTTTGCCTTTTGGTTCAGTTCTTTCGGGAACTCATTAAATGCCTAAGTCACGTGTTCATTATTAGAAAGTGAAAACAACTCTCTAGCTGTGCCATGGGAGAGACTTCATGGTGAATTACCGTAGTTAAGTAGTAGCTTAACAGCTTGAGACCCTTCTAACATTAGGCAGGGTTTTTTTAGACCTTTAATGCATGGCAGATTATGATGCTTTCTGTACTGAATGGTATGAGGTTATTGTCTGTGGTTGGTTAAATATGGATCCTTGCAGAGGGATAACACACAATCCTGTACATGCTGTAGAGGAATTAGATAATGTTCTCTGCTTGTCGAGGACAAGGAATGATTTAAATACAGGGAGGGGAAAAAAAAACTGACACCAACAATAAGCAAAGCCCATCCTACTGCTTAGCTACTCTTATAGCTCTTGTCTAAGAAGATTCATCAAACTTCAAATTTCACTCAAGTGTCATACCTAGACAAATAATTTCTTTCAAAGAAGTTGGTTCTTCTCACCCCTCTACTGCTGACAGTTGAGATCATCGAAACCTCTAGTGTAACTGGGAGAGCTAAAGAGCCCCATAACTGATCCTGAGAAGTGCCGCAGCCAGTGGTGAGACAGTGGAGAGGAGGAATCGATACCACAGGGCTCTGCCAGCAGCCACTGTTCGGAGCCTGACGGGGAGATAATGACATGTCCCTAAACATCACTTTGGTGATAGATGCTGAGGTGCAAGATATTGCTGTTCGGTGACCAAAACTAAAACACAAGAAAAAGGACTACTCACTCATGAGCTTTTATGGACATCCTTTCTTTGCTTTGGTATTCTTCAGAGCACAATGGCAGGTTGTATTTTTTTTTTTATACCAGTTACTTAATTGGGTAAAATGTACCTGATCTGAAAAGTACCAGGTTGTGAGCTCAGTAAAAAAGTTGACAAGGAAAACTGCCCTGAATATCAATTTGTTTTCTAATCTGAAACTTGAATCTTTTGGGATTCACCTATCATTTGGTATTTGATAGTAAGTTTTGATCACAGAATTAGCTAGAAGTAATAATCCAAATATTTGCAGTTGTTCTTCTTTAATCAGTCAGTTAATATATGTATTCTGTGTGTACAGACAAGCTTAGAGATACATATCCTAAAATGAGGACAGATGTGGCAATGAGAATCCCAAGCAAATGTGTGAATACTCTCTGTGGATATAGTTTGCTGTAGCAGAGAACTACCATCCTCTTTCTTTCCAAGAGGAAAGAAAGAAAAGCCAAACACCTCTACTGAAAATTGGGAAGGTTGGTAAATTGGGAGGCTGGTTTGGTCAGTGATCCTTATCTCCACTTATTAGACTGTGCCCCCTTCAACCCAAAATGAACCAGGTGGGTAAGGTTCCTCTGTGCAGCCTCTCACCCATGGGGATTTCATGCAGCCTCTCTCAGAGCTCTGGGCAATCCCTGGGGTACCCATTAGGACTGGTGTAGGCAGGGGGTCAGTGGTGGGGAAAGGGATTCAGAGGATCTCACCCCAGTGAAAACTCCATAGACCCCTTGTCCACAGGATTTTGTACTTTTTTGGGTGGTTGAGTTAGTGGTTGTTTTTTTAATAAGCTTCAAAAAAGAGTAAACCCCTCTGCTCCAGGGATACCCACCCCCCGCCCTCAAGTGCTGCCTCCGGCTCCGGGGCCACCAACAGCAGAAGGACATGGAGCTGTTGGAGCGGGGCCGGAGGAGGCCCCGGAGATGCTGGGAGGGCTGGAGCCCCTCTGCTGGGAGGGGGGGCTGAGAGAGTTGGGGGGTTCAGCCTGGAGAAGAGAAGGCTCCAGGGAGAACTTCGATCCCCTTCCAGTCCCTAAAGGGGCTCCAGGAAAGCTGGGGAGGGACTCTGGATCAGGGAGGGGAGCCACAGGATAAAGGGGAAGAGTTTTGAGCTGCAAGAGGGGAGATGGAGCTGAGATGTGGGGAAGAACTCGTTTGGTGTGAGGGTGGTGAGAGCCTGGCCCAGGTTGCCCCGAGAAGCTGTGGCTGCCCCATCCCTGGAGGGGTTCAAGGGCAGGTTGGAGGGGGCTTGGAGCAACGTGGTCTGGTGGGAGGTGTCCCTGCCCAGGGCAGGGGGTGGCACTGGATGGTCTCTAAGGTCCCTTCCAACCCAAACCATTCTGTGATTTACTCATTCTGGGACCAGGCTGCTGGTTACGCAAGAGGCAGCAGCTCCCTGAGATAAAAAGCCAGCTGTGAACAGCAACCAGGCCATCCTCAGCATCTTATCCTTTCCATCCTGCTGTGCTCTTCTGCAAAATCCCCCAGTTAGAGTGAGCAATGCGGGCTCTGAGAGTAGATGGATGAAAATCCAGCTGCTTGGTAAAGGCACAGACACCAGGGGCTCTGACAGCGCTCGCAGCCCTGTGGTCTGTTCCCCTGGTTACAGCTCGTCCCTTCTCCCTCTCCATGCTGCTATCTTCTGCATCTTCCTCAGCCCCAGCATGTAATCCAAATGCAATGCATTATGTACTGGCACCAGGAATCCTATTTGTTTTGCCATGTTAGGTCCCAGGAAGGCAGAGTCTGCAGAGGACTTGAAACCAAAACCATGCTTTGTGTTTGCATCTTTGTTACTTATTAAAAGTAAAGAAAAACGTGAGAACAACCCCATACTCTTGCCTTTTTGATCCCAAGCGTGAAGCTAGTAATTAAAAGGAAACACAACTTTCTGCTTCTACTTGAGCAGCCTTGATACGTAGTTTAAAAAAATAAAAAAAGCAAAAAATATGGAGCCTCACATGCCTCTGTCATTTTTCACAGGAGAATGCCCATTAAATGTCAGAACCATGAATTCCCATGTAAGGAGCTCAGCCGCGTCCTGCTGAGCGCTTTGCACAGCATGTACACACATTACAGATGTACGGTGCCTGGGGGAAGGGGCAGTCGGCCTTTTGCAAATATTCCCAGAGTTTTGGACAGGCTCTAAGCTTGTCCCAGCACCTGTGTCCTTCCCCACCTACTCCCCCAGGGTTAAGCAGGTTAGTACTGTCAAGAGAAAAGCATCCAAAAGGCAATGCCAAATAATTTTGAAGCAAGTTTTCAACTCTATTAAATGTTTTCCGTTTTTATTTTCATGGGAGAAAAAGGAGGAATGAGCTATGGAGTGAATGTCTTCGACCTCTAACATACAGTTGGGTGTACTAGCAGCAAGCCCTCCCTAAAAAAAAAAGCAAATAACCATCAGCTTTGACCCTTCTTTTGGTCTGTCCCACCACTCCTGCCCCCTCTTTTCACTGATTGCCACCAGCACAGCCCTGGCCACACAGCAGGGTGGTTTTGCAGCTGTACTAGTTCCCAGCAAGACTGGCTCCAGCATGGAGCCCAACTAATAAACCCCATAGAACTTATTAGCTTGGGTTTTGTGGAGTGTGTCGCCTCTAATGAGGGTGTGCTTCGCTGCGTAGGGAGCGGTGAACTAATGCACCCGTCCAGGATGGGGTCTCCCAGGTTTCAGACCCTGCTCTGCATGTGAAGACGTGGGTGATTTGTAATGCAGGTCTCTCCATTGCTATTCGGGGAGTTCTCCCTGCTGTTTGTGTTGATTTATAACAATTTTTGAGCTGCTGGGAAAGTTTCAGGGTACTGGAGGAAAGTTGAGTTTGTATTGCTATTAAAAAAGAAAAAGAAAAGAGGTGAACAAAATGCTAAGGTAACGGGTACAAAGCACTTGCATGGTGCTGTTTTCTGCAAGAAAGGGTGACACAACCTCAACATGGCACGTATGAAAAAGATTAAAACCAAGTTAGCTAATTGGTTTCAGGATGATTTTATTGATTTCCTTTTCCAGGCGTGAATCAGGTAGTTGTAGTCTCGCTGCCACTTCTGTGCTGCCTTAGAATCACAGAATGATTTAGGTTGGAAGGGACCTTAAAGCTCATCCAGTCCAACCTCCTGTCCTGGGCAAGGACACCTCCCACCAGCCCAGGTTGCTCCAAGCCCCCTCCAACCTGCCCTTGAACCCCTCCAGGGATGGGGCAGCCACAGCTTCTCGGGGCAACCTGGGCCAGGCTCTCACCACCCTCACACCAAACAAGTTCTTCCCCACATCTCAGCTCCATCTCCCCTCTTTCAGTGCCAAACCCTTCCCCCTCATTCTATGGCTCCCCTCTCTGATCACAAGTCCCTCCCCAGCTTTCCTAGAACCTGTTTCAGGACTGGAAGGGGCTCCAAGGTCCCCCCAGAGTCTTCTCTTCTAGCCTCCTAGTATGTGTTTTTCTGTAAGGATGTCCTAAAAATTGTGGGGTGTTCAGAGGGAAGCTTGAACGATTAGAAGTAAGAACATGCCTCAGAGCAGAAGAGTTTATGTAGGTAAGGGTAATGTGGTAATGGTCTGCAAGAGTAAAAATGGAAAGCAAAACTGATAAGAGGTCATCTTTTCCAACTCCTGCACCATTTTGTAGCTTCTCATCGAAGTTTCACAGGAAATAAAACCAAGAGTCTGGCTTGGCTCAGTGAGGAGTGACCAGGTCCCCAGACTGGGAACTGCAGCCAGGTAAATGTAGGGCTCATGCTGAGGCTCACATTTAGAGGAGATATATAGTCACTGGGTAATTATTCAGCTGATTGTACATTTCCTCAAGAAAGTCTCTTGTTCAACCAGGGTTTCACTCTGGGCAGTGTGGTGTTTTCCTCAGTAGGTTGAACTATGTACAACTGCTTGTGCGAGGTTTTCAAGCACTGACTGCCCAGCACGGAGTTATGAGGTGATGGTTGCTCTGGTTTTGCTACTGGTCATGTAGAAGTTTAGATGTCACCTCAGCAGACATCAATAAACCCCGTTGTGATTTCTTAGCACAGCTATTTTTGCAGGTGACTTGCAGGTGTGGAAAGCGAGGCCCATGAAGACAAGTCACTTCTCAAAGTCTATGTGGTAGAGCGTGGTGGCACATGGAGGCACCACCCTGTGAGGGTGGTGGTGTTGGCAGGAGTAACACTACTTCCTCACCTCTGTTAAGTCACCTGGGTGCCCATGCGTGGAGCTGCATGGCACCTTGCAGACCCACCAAGGCAGACTTGGTCCATCTCCAATGTGCGGCCCTGGCTCAGTGTAGGCAATGAAATGCCTTGTTGTGTGGCTTCTCGTTGAAATCTGGCAGTGGAAGAACAACATGAAGAACTGTGTCCTGTGACTCTGGACTGAGACAGTGATTTTTTTGGCTTAATAGCCCGATTATCTCACTTTCTTCCCTCTTACTGCACTTGTTCTAATGCCTACAGTGACACACAGTGGTGATGAGTTTCTGCTGTGCCAAAGCCTTGCCACAGGGAGGTTGAGGACATCGTAGATGGTTGGAATGGTTGACTGCCAAGCTCCCCTAGCAGGAGCACACTGCCATGGGCTAGATCTGTGTGTGATGTCATTCGGGCTGCAGGTGGCTCGTCAGATAGTCAGATAAGGAAGCTTTGGAGCTTTTTACTCTTCCATCCAATATATTACCCATTTACTACTGAGCTTTTTCACGATCAGTAGAGAACTGTGGGTTTCGTAAGCTGATTTGTACCATGAACGCCGCACTCAAATCCTCTTTATTTTTTGTGACAATGCAGGTTTTTTTTATCCTTGTCTAAGCAGCCACATAATCAAAGTTAGCTTTTCGTTGTCGTATTTCCCTTGCTCCTCATGCTCCCAATGTGCCAGAGAGCCCGGCAGCAAAGTGTAGCTCCATTGCTCCTTAGAACTTTTTTCGGTGTTATTGGATGTGTTCACCTTTCATTTCTAGGTAGTGTGTTTGCAGGGGAGGTAGATGACAGTTTTCATCAGGATTATTCCATTGCTCCATTTCCCATGAAGATTTTCTGGATTTTCCCCACCCCCCGCTTTGAGAAGGAGAATGATGAGGAGAAGTCTTGGGTTGTCCTCCCGCTTGAGCCGCTGCTCCACCACTGGGTAGCTTCAGACAAGCCCCTATTTCAAAATCCCAGCTTCTCCAGCTATCGAGATGATAAAGAAATGTGGTGATGCATCTTGTTTGAAAGGTCTGTGAGTGGGGGGCAAGCTGTAAACAAATGCACTGACTTGGAAAATGAGTGAAAAAGAGAAGAAAGTACGTATTTGTCAGGCGTTGTCCCTCCAAGCAGCTACAGTACCTGGAGCGCTAC